>MU744401.1:27199-60036 GCA_026770625.1 Nicotiana glauca | reverse complement strand
GGTCACATAAATGTGCACCCATACTTGAGAAAGTATATTATTATAAGTCGCGCCTAAAGCATCTACGTCTACGTTAACTTTGGGAAAGACCGTGAAATTCGCTAAACGGTCCTTCCGAGTCTAAAATTTTATATAGGAATTTATTTGAGGGCCCGCAATTGTATTTTTTAAAGCAGCGAGGCTCGTCTCATTTTATTAAGGCCAATCCTAAGGTAAACTATATTCTCTGCTTGTTTTTGTCTCTAGTAATGAGAGGGAAATAAATCTAAAGCGATATCTCATTTTAAAATTGTTGAACTTAAAAATATTTAGTGAACATTGACCCAATGAATCAGGCTCATGATGAAAGCCCAAATCTCACTGTTCATCAGCTAATTTTAAATCAGCTGTCAAATTTAGGTAATGGTTTATAAAACAATCTGGGCCATGGACTCGTATGAACTCAAGCTTCATTTGTTTTGGGTTTGATTAAAGCTCAGTGCGGTATCCTAGCCTACTGCTACAGGATTAATTAAATCCAGCTTAGGCCTGAGTTCTGGATCGCACGTTAAAATATCCAGGCCCAATGTCCTAAATCAATCCAATTATTGGACCAGATGGATAGGCCCAATGGCTAACAGAACAATTTACTCTTCTATTTTTTACAGCATCATACCAATATTCAGAGAAGTATATAATTGAACTATTCATGTTGAATTGCTATTTTTATTCAATTGGAAACATGAGGGCTAAACTACATGAAACATAGTCAGATTGAATTGCAAACTTTATTCGTATTTAAACACTTATTTTATATCCATTACTAGAACTTGATACGATTTTTATAATTGAATTAATCTAAGCATATCATAACTATTAACATAATTCGAATCTAACAAGAGCGTGTTTTAAAAAAATTAAAACTAGCTAACACAAATTAAAGATGGCAAATAATTTTTAATTTCGTTACGATCTACTGGTTCGTAATTGCTGAAGATCCAAAAACTTTAACTAGAACAGATTTTGACATTGTTTCCAATTCACTAATCTCTAATCTAATATAGCTGTCCTACTATTAACATACTTCAAATGTAATTATTTCTATGGTAATTAAACTAAGCTACTGTAAAATTCAATAGTCCAAGTCCATACAGTCCAGTTACACATGTTAATTACTCCTAATGAATACAAATGTATTTAGCTAATTCTATATTGATAAAAATAGAAATACAGTAAACTAATAAAATCAGTCGAACAACTTCATTTCTTCAACTTGTGATTACATCCTCAAGTAATAAAAATGTACCTGGGAATAGGATGAAAATCAATGAGAAACTAGGATGAAACAGGGATCAATAATCACAGCAACACAGCAATTGTTAAACACAGCTTCAACACCCAAATCCAGACCACGTAGAGCACAAATCAACAGATAAAATGCCAAATGCAGGAGAATTACAGCTTGAAATTGAGTCGGAATCAATGGAACAGTAATATTGTAGAATTTTGAGAATTTTTCTAAGGATGGAAACTATGAAATTCGAAATTGCAGAAATATGGAAGTGTTTTCAGATTTCCAGAACTTAAAAAAAAAACTTCTTCAAGGAGGCCAAGTGAGGCCTATTTATAGAACAAATGGGGAGGGAAATTTGAATTTAATATTCTCAGTTTTAACCCCCCTTCTTATGATTCGTTTAACAAATAACTACACCTACTTTGTTAAAAATTGCACTAGAACCCCTTCTAGAAGGTTCTAGTGGCATCTACCATATTCCTGAACCCTTAAATGTCTACCCTGCCCTCGCTTACATTCAACTTTTACCCAATTGCCCTTTTGTTATGCCCGTAATACCCTTCACCCTTCATATATTTACCCATAAACCAAACTGTATTCTCAAATATACCTCTATCCCCTTAGGATTATTACATTGTGCCTATTGACATTCCCCATTTTAACCCTGCCTTTTATCTTATTCACCTTTTAACCCCCGTATTAATCAGATACCCAAAAATCAAAGCCGAAAATCTTAATTAATCCACAAAAATTAACCAAATACTCGTCAATTTTAACAGATAAAACCCAAATCAGAATCAAGTAATTAGTTAATGAGATTCAGAAGAGCACTTAAACAGATATAGAATCTAATTAACAGAAAACATAGCTACTAATCAGGTTTTAACAATTAAAAACCCTAAAATCTAAGTATAACAATATGAACAGCAATTAAAACCTATGATTTTTATCAAGAACTATTCACAGAAGGGAAATCGTAGTCATGCAATCATAAGCACAAGTAAATCAACAAGAAAAAAGGGATTTAGATACTTAGCTTTACTTTTTCTTCTTTTATTTTCTTTTCTTTCTTTCTTTCTTCTGTGCTTTCCTTTTCTTCATTTTTCTTGACTTTCCAGAACTTTTGAAACTCTGGATGTCATTTCTTGGGGTTTTTATCCTCAGGCAGACCGTTGAGTCTCTTTTTTAGTGAAAAGATTCTTGAAATATGAGGCTAGGTGTTCTGGGGATGTCCCAGAGTGGTTTTGGAACAAAAGTGTTCGCCAGAGTAGGGTTCCGGCGACACCTTTTGACATATTCGAAGATTTCTGGGTTCATTCGAAGAAAAAGGTTCAAAGGGGGTGAAAGAGGAGACAAAGGAGGTTCTATGGTGTTAATGGTGGGTTCTGAATCAAAAGTCGTGTTCGCCAGAGTAGGGTTCCGGCGACACCTTTTGAAATATTCGAAGGTTTCTAGGGGTTTTCGAAGGTCACTGGTTAGATGGGGTGAAAGAGGAGATGGAGACGGTTAGACGGTGTTAATGGTGGCTTCATCAGAGAAGGTGGTGTTTCCCGCCGGTAGGTTTCCGGCGGGTGTTTGAGAGAGAACTTAGGGCGGCTAGGGTTTGTAAATGAAGACGAAGGTGGAAATGTTTTAGGGGTGTAACATTTTTGTATATTTAAAAACCCCTTAATGATCTGAGACCGTTGGATCTAATGAACCAACGGCTCAGATTCATTTAGCCTCTGTACGACACCGTTCCATTTAAATGGCAATTAAATCCTGGCCATTGGATTGATTAGACCAACGGTTCAGATTGATTTTAATACACGACGTCGTTTGACTTATTAGATGGCCAGCATTTCTGACCGCTTGATCTTATTATTTGAACGGTCCAGATCTATTACCTTAAAACGAGGTCGTTTTGGCATAGCCTGGGGCAGACCGGGTATGACTCATTTGGGCCTGGGCGGGTGTTTATCCAATTGGGCTATTAATTTGTATTAGCCCAAATTTTTGTATTGCATTTTTGTATTATACTTCTCCTTTGTATTTTTGGTATTTTGTATTTATTTCCTTTCTACATTTTTGTATTTTATTTTCTTTTTCTTGTATTTTCTTTCTTCTACTTTTTCTGATTTTTTTTTACTAATTTTAAAAAGTAATTAATTTCTATTTATTATAGTATTTTCCAATTAAGAACAAATAAATGCTATTTTGATTTTCTTTAATTTGTTTCCAAAATCACAAAAATTGTAAAAATAAAATACTGGTATTTCTACCTATTTTGTATATTTTTTATGAATTATTATTATGCAAACAATTAACATAAAATGCCACAAAATTATTTAAAAATCATTTTGCTCAAATTTTGGGAATAATTTGCTTAGGGCAAAAATCACGTGCTCACAAGAATACACAGAGTTTCTAAAGGAGTATGATGACATATTCGCCTAGTCGTATGATGACATTACTGGTTTGAGTACGTTTATTGTGGCTCACAAATTGCCAACCGATCCAATGTGTCCACTGGTAAAGCAAAACCTCAGAAAATTCAAACCTGATATGAGTCTGAAAATCAAGAAAGAGGTCACCAAGCAGATAAAAGCTAAGGTTCTTAGGGTGGTTGAGTACCCGACATGGTTAGCCAACATTGTGCCAGTACGAAAGAAGGATGGGAAGGTCAAAGTTTGTGTTGACTACCGCGATCTCAATCGGGCCAGTCCAAAAAATGACTTCCCTTTGCCGAATATACACATCCTGATTGACAATTGCGTAGAGCATGAGCTACAATAATTCGTGGATTTCTTCATTGTTACCATCAGATCTAGATGGATGAGGAAGATTTTGAGAAAACGACTTTCATTATGCCATGGGGAGTGTATTGTTACAAGATGATGTCGTTCGGCCTGAAGAATGCAGGGGCCACCTACATGAGGGCCATGACTACCATTTTTCATGACATGATACACAAGGAGATAGAGGTATATGTGGATGATGTTATCATCAAATCCAAGAAGGCCACTGACTACATAGAAGATCTAAGGAAGTTTTTCAATAGACTGCAAAAGTAAAACCTGAAACTAAACCCCGCAAAATGTGCATTTGGGGTTCCTACTGGAAAGTTGCTGGGGTTTATTGTGAGCCGCCAAGGAATAGAACTGGATCCTTTGAAGGTCAAAGCCATTCAAAAATTACCACTTCCAAAGAACAAGAAAAATGTGATGAGTTTCTTGGGAAGGCTAAACTACATCAGCTGATTCATAGCATAGTCTACAGTTATCTGTGAGCCAATCTTTAAGATATTAAAAAAGGACGCCACTACCAAATGGATCGATGACTGCCAAAAGGCCTTCGACAGAATCAAGGAGTACTTGTCAACGCCACCAGTCTTAGTTCCGCCCGAGCCAGGTAAACCCTTATTACTCTACATTGCAGTATTAGATGGAGATTTTGGCTGCGTTTTGGGGCAGCATGATGAAATAGGGAGAAAGGAACAAGCCATTTATTATCTCAGCAAGAAGTTCACCCTGTACGAGGCTCAGTATTCTCTATTGGAGCACACATGTTGTGCTTTGACTTGGATAGCTCAGAAGCTGAGACATTACTTCTATGCCTATACCACGTATCTCATATCAAGGATGGATCCTTCGAAGTACATCTTTCAGAAGCCCATGCCAGCTGGCAAGCTAGCCAAGTGGCAGATCCTGTTGAGTGAATTCAACATTGTTTACATGACTCAGAAGGCGGTCAAAGGACAGGCACTGGCAGAGCACCTTGCTATAAACCCCGTGGATGGAGAATACGAACCCCTGAAAACGTATTTTCCTAATGAAGAGGTATCATTCATAGGAGAAGACATTGCAGAATCCTATGACGGTTGGAGAATGTTCTTCGATGGAGCAGCAAACTTCAAAGGAGTTGGCATAGGAACAATCCTAATATTAGAAATCGGTCAGCATTATCCAGTGTCTGCCAAACTCAGGTTCCCCTGCACCAATAATATGGCCGAGTATGAAGCCTGCATTTTAGGGCTCAAAATGGCCATTGACATGAATATTCAAGAGCTGATACTGATTGGAGATTCAGACTTATACATCAGGTATGAGAAGAATGGGCAACCAAGAACTCCAAGATACTCTCGTATCTGCATCATGTACAGGAATTGAGAAAGAGGTTCACACAGACGGAATTCTAGCATGTTCCCAGAGTCCAGAATGAGTTCGCCGATGCATTGGCTACCATATCATCTATGATACAACATCCTGATAAGAATTTCATTGATCCCATTTCAGTGAAAATCCATAATCAGCCAGCTTACTGTGCCCATGTTGAAGAGGAAGCAGACGGAAAGCCTTGGTTTCATGATGTTAAGGATTATCTGGCAAAAGGAGAGTACCCAGAGCTTGCTAATCCTACTCAGAAATGCACACTTTGGAGATTGTCCAACAACTTCTTTCACAGTGGAGGAATCTTGTATAGGAGGACTACTGATTTGAGATTATTAAGATGTGTCGACGCAAAAGAAGCATCCAAGCTACTAGAGGAAATTCATGTAGGGACCCGTGGTCCACTTATGAATGGTTTTGTCTTAGAAAAGAAGATACTCCGGGCTGGATACTTTTGGATGACTATGGAAATAGACTGCATCCAGTATGTGCAGAAATGCCATCGTTTTCAGATACATACAGAAATAATAAAGGTACCTCCAAGTGAGCTTAATACAACAAGTTCACTGTGGCCATTCGCCACTCGAGGAATGGACGTTATTAGACCAATTGAGCCAGCTGCTTCTAACGGACCCAGGTTTATCCTAGTAGCGATCGACTATTTCACCAAATGGGTCGAAGCAACATCTTACAAGGTGGTAACTAAGAAATTCGTGGCAGACTTCGTCCGCGACCGCATTGTTTGTCGATTTAGAATTCCAGAGTCAATCATTACTAATAATGGCCCCAATCTCAATAGTGACTTGAATAAGCTATGTGTAAAACCTTCAAGATCAGACACAAGAATTCTACAGCCTACATGCCTCAAATGAATGGAACCGTAGTAGCCGCTAACAAAAATATCAAGAAAATATTGAGGAAAATGATAGAGAAGCATAAACAGTGGCACGAGAAGTTATCATTTGCTCTATTTGGGTATTGCACCACAGTCCGCACATCAACCGTGGCAACACATTATATGCTGGTTTATGATGCAGAGGTCGTCATCCCCGCCAAAAGTAGAAATTCCTTCCCTAAGGATCATATAGGAAGCTGAGCTCAACGACGCAGAGTGGGTGAACAGTCGTTACGAGCAACTAGATCTTATAGACGGAAAGAGAATGAATGCAATTTTCCATGGTCAACTCTATCAAAACAGAATGTCTAGAGTCTTCAACAAAAGAGTTAAGCCAAGACAGTTCACACCGGGGCAACTGGTGTTAAAGAAAATTTTCCCATATCAAGATGAAGCCAAAGGGAAGTTCTCTCCCAATTAGAAGGGCCCATACATGGTTCACCAGGTTTTGACCGGAGGAGCCCTCATACTTATAGAAATGAATGGTGAAGTCTGGCCAAAGCTGATCAGTTTAGATGCAGTCAAGCGTTACTATGTGTAATCCTTATACTTTCCTTACATGATGTAAATTGAACTATGCCTAACCTGATTCTGTAGGAAACCCTATGGGTTCAGTCACAATTCAATAAAAATTTTATTTCCCCTCGAAATTGGAAACTGAGGCAGAATTTTGAAGAGGACCATCAAAATTCCGAAGTAATTTTAGCCGATCGCCGTACGAGCAACAGTCAGAAATGTCAACCCATCAAACTGGGGCAGAATTTTAAGGAGGACTCTCGAAATTTCGTAGCAAGAGAGGTTGCAATGACTCGAACTACGTCACAGTCATCGGTTCATCTAAAAACTATTTTAATTATACATTTATGTCATTCTTTTAAAAAATCATGCGTGTTTATTACTGAAACTTCTTTGTTTAGAAACGTTACCCCAATGATACAAATGGTATCACCAAATCAAAGCAGAACGAGTCAAGCAAAGCCAGCGGGGATACAAACTAACCTTTCCCCCTTTACAAACTCACGATTCTTCTTTGGATGCAGTCATAAGGATTGCGAAATCATTAAAACATACCGCACACTCATGGAAGAAATGTTGTTCTAGAATACGACTTTTTTCACTATTACACTGGCCAACAGTCACTATCCGCACACCATTGATGTCCCATATGTCACAATGCTCTTAGTAATCACAACGTCGCAATATGCTATCAGCTAAGAAAACTCTATTGCCATTTGTTATCTTATTTCTTGTATAAGTCTACCATTCTGCCTTCCAACTTGCATAAGACTACTATTCTGCCTTCTGAGGTTAAGGTCTACCTCTATCTGCATCTGCATTACATAAGGCTACCATTCTACCTTTAAACTTGCATAAGGCTACTATTCTGCCTTCCGAGGTTAAGCTCTACCTCTATCTGCATTTGCATTGCATAAGGCTACCATTCTGCCTTCCAACTTGCATAAGGCTACTATTCTGCCTTTCGAGGTTAAGCTCTACCTCTATCTACATCTGCATTGCATAAGGCTACCATTCTGCCTTCCAACTTGCATAAGGCTACTATTCTGCCTTCCGAGGTTAAACTCTACCTCCATCTGCATCTGCATTGCACGGCTGAAAGATCGCCACATTGCACGGCTGAAAGATCGCCACATTGCACGGCTGAAAGATCACGTCATACTGCATTGCACGGATGAAAGATCGCCACATTGAACCATTGAAAGATCTCCATATTGCATGGTTGAAAGATCACCACATTGCACGACTGAAAGATTGCCACATTGCACGGCTCAAAGATCACCACATTGCACTAAAGATCGCCATATTGCACGGCTGAAAATTGCCACATTGCATGGCTGAAAGATCGCCTCATACTACACTGCACGGATTAAAGATCGCCACATGCTACTGCATCCTTCATGGGCTGAAATATCACCAACTCATCTAAAGGCGTCATCGTTCGGAGGCACCATCTTCATAGCCCAAGAACACCATGTCATGGCCCGAGGATCTCTTTCAAACTCTTGCATATTATTACTCAAAGGCGTCATGGTTCGGAGGCACCATCCTTATAGCCCGAGAACATCATTTCATGGCCTGCGAATCCTTTATTATACGCTTCATGGCCCAGGACATCATGGTCTGGAGACGCCATTCTTAATCGTCCAAAGATAACATTCATGGTCCAACGGGAATCTGCATCATGTTTAAATTTGTGCACAATATATGCTTGTATAGCTTATTTGTAGGTAGACCGGAAAGTAACAACCATCCCAGCAGGAGTAGTTCCACTCCAGTGCCCGCAGCTATATCAGACCTAACCATTCCCGTAAATCGTCTGCTTACCCAGCCCTAGATGTAGCATCTGTTCTTGAAATATCTTCATCGGTACACTCCGCAGGTGAATCACTGAACTATATACGGCCTGATTCCTATAATACCAGGGATATGTAGGCAGCTCGGAAGGTGGGTTATGGCCTGAATCTTCCAAAATCGTTTCACTCGGTCAAAATTGGCCATCATTTCTTTACCGAAAACTCTTTCATCCTTTCCGGGTAAAGAGGGCCAGCTGTTGATACCCAATTTTTTCCTATATATTTTCAATATGCAAAATAACTTCAAATAGCATATATATGCATATATAACCATGTCCAAGTGTTTTATTATTTTTTCCATAATTTTTAAGGTTTTTAAACTGATTTATTCCCCCTTTCATCCATAAAACCCAAATAATTATGTCCAATATTATTATTTGGGTAATTCACCTATTGGATTTTCATATTTATGCCAGAATATGGCTAAAATAATTTTTACAAATTCATTTAGTATTTTAAAGTTAAATTGCACGTAATTGCAATATTAGCCATTTTAAGGTTTAATTGTGTCTTATATACATAAAATTGAGTCTGGTATTTTGAATTGTTAATTATGTGTTATAAATCATTTTAGTATTTTCAATTTATTTTCAAAAATCATTTACTATTTTTTATAATTTAAAAAGAGGGAAAATTGGCTATTTAAATAATAGCCCATTTGTATTTAAAATTTAGCCTAAATTGAACCCCAATTCCCCATTCTGAATTAAATATGACCCTAGCCCAATTTTAAACCCAACCCAAGCCCGGATCCCTACCTACAACGGTCCCCATTCACCCTTCCATAATTAAACCCAAATGACCCCTTAACCTAACTAACTTCTTACCACCCGCCGCCCTTGAATCCCTCTCCTCTCAATTCACTTTGCAGCCTCACATAAACTCTAGCCGCCGCCACCCAATTCCACCCTAATTCCTTTCAATCCATGCATAATCCATGGTTTCCCATGACCGTTCGAGATGTATACCAGCCTCCTACATCTTCTGGTGGCACGTTTTTGTGATTTCATGGATAGATCTCGAAGAGATCTAGTCCAATCCTTGCTCGACCTCTATCTCTGGTCTTTTTCCGGCCACCCATGACCGTTCAGTCGGATCCATGGCTTTTCCGGCTAGATCGGTAACTTTTTAAAGTCTTTCTCAATTTCTCTAGGTTGTTTGAAACCCTAGCTTTAAGATATTTTTGACTTTTTCTTTCAGATTTGTCTTAGATCTGTGCATGTTATGAACTTCCTGATGTTTTCCAAAAGGTTTTTCGATTTTTCTTTCAAAGTGACTCTTCGTTTTCAAATTAGGGTTTCTTAAAACTCTTCTTAAAGGACCTCTTCTCCAATATTCAATGTTGTTTTACTATGTTTAGACGATGTGCTTATATTTTTCTTCTATCTAGTTCATCGTGTTGAGACCCTAGGTGTTTCTGGTTTTATCCGAGTTCTGAGACTCTCTTTGTTTACTTTATACGCATGCTGGTTTCGACTGAGTTCCTTGTGTTTAGATCCTCTTCTTTGTTTAACCTGTCTAATTCTAAAGTTCTTACTTTTTAAAACTCGGCTTTGTCAAAACCCTAACTCCTTTCTTCACTTATGGCTATGGGTTTAAAGAATTTTCTTGTTTCTGTGTGTTGATCTCCTTTACATGTTACTATGTTTTCTTCACTTTTGATTCTATGTGACTACTTGACCTTGTTGCCTACTGTGCTTCAAGTAGGTTCTTTACTATTGTATCCTAGATTACTCATGCTACTGTTGTATGCTTAATTTGCTCATCTTTTTCAATATGTTTGACCCTGCATGTCTAATATGCATGCCCATCCTTTGCTATGTACATGTTGAAGTGCAGAGTCATGTTTATTTCTTGATTGATCTTGATTTCCTCAATGTTACGACTTATTGCAAAAGGTTCCCTTATAAACCCTAATTTTTGCTCATTTTGTTTAAATTGATTGATTCCCTTCCTTTACTGTGATATTTTACCTTGAATCCTTTCCCAAAATTAAGTATATTTTGTACTTAGACTTAAATATTTACCTTATACTTTTACTACCCCCTTATATGGCAAGAATCAATTTGTCTCAAACTAATTTCTTTCCTTAATTAACCATTTAGTATCCGTTAAACATTGATTCCTTAATTAAAGGGAATCATTTGCGTTAATTGATTCTGACTGTGATTATTTCCATGTTTGTATTAAAACTTTACTTATTACCTTATTCTTCACTCGTTTTCGAAACTATAAATACCCTACTATCTCTTCTTTCAAACAGACGAACAATTGAGTTCAGAACACACACTTACACACTCAAAACTCTTTCTTTCTCTATTATTACTTATGCTACTGCCTTGTTTAGCCGGCTGAAAGCCAAGGCTGGACTGTGGAGTCCTGCTTACTTTTCTTTCTACACTTTGCTTCTTTGACTAGTATGTCCTAGTTTAATTTTAAAGCTCCAACAACAACATGCTGCCTTACTTGTTTCAACTTCTTTCATTTTTTGTCTATTCCTGCTTGTGGTTCTATTAAGGTGCATTACTAGCATGCTATAATATCTACCCTTCCCCTTTAGATTAATGCACTCCCCTATATGTGTTTCAAAGCATGCTTTGGCAGTCACTTATTGTGCACTTGCCATCCCAGGTCCCTATCCCCTCAATGTGATTATGCTATTTCTGACTAGCCTGTGATCATGCTAGTCTCAGCCATTATTGTGCATGTCCAACTAGTCTTAAGACCCTTAATGGGGTTATGTGTTTATAGTTAAATGTATGTGTGTCCCAAACCCCCTTAACCCCTTTGTATGACCACTAATTCTGTGTGTGATCCCATCTTGGAATTTGAGTTTTGTTTACTACTACAACTGCTTTCAAATCATCTCTGTTACTGATTATTTTCAATCCAGTTTTTAAACAACTCTTTTTCACACCATGCCTAACACTCTCACCTACTCTAATAATCTAGGTTATCCCCCTTTTGTGTGAGCCTTGCCTTGGGACCCTTGAGCTCCCTCTGAACTTGGACACATAAGAGCTGGCTCTTCCACACTGCACTCATTCTGTTTGGTTATGTAAAGCTAGGTGTAAGCACTGCCTAGGATCCCTTGAGGTCCTTAGGGAACTCTAACACACCCAGATATAAGAAAGGCTTTAGAATAATATTGACATTGAAGTGATTAATTACATAACTCAGATAGGAAGTCAAGATCAGGCTTCCTATGTTTGTAGCTTCATGTTTTTCTTTCATTTTTGTTCATGCAATTCAATTGCACGGTTTGTAATAATTTGTAAACATTATGGTATTTTCTAGTGAAAAGGGATGGGAAATATGCATGTTATCAAAGGGGTAGAGAGCACATCACTAGGTTTAAATTCCTACTTGCGTAATAGAATCCATGCTTAGGACTCATTTCTTGCATTAGAGATCATGTTCCTTAGGATTTACACTTACTGTTTTTTTCAGCATGTCCATTTCACTATCATATCACTTAGAAAATCCTGCGTTAAATATATTAATAACCAAATGTTTCTGCAATCATGTTCCTACTGCCATGTACACTTAAAGATCATGTTTTAGGCTAAATAACACTAACAAACATATCATCTCTGCATATCCTAGTAATTATTATTCTAAATGATGTAATATTTGAGCATATAGAAATCCTATTTAGGGTTCTGCCTATACATTCTTCTGCATCTCTTCATACTAGATATCATGTCTTTAGGGTTTCATTTGCTTCAGCACACTTAGGCTAACTACGAGTGCATAAAAAAGGAATAAAATAATTTCATTTAGTCTCTACAATTAACTAGCAACAATTCTATGTGTTGAATACCTAGAACAACATGTTTAGTAATAATAATAATCTCCAACTGTCTTAATAATCTTGAATAACTACTGAATCCTACTTACGCCTAGGCAAGCCTTAGGCAATTACTTAAATAAAACTAGATTGCCTTTGTTTAAATTATCAATTGTTGCAACCAGCAGACGGGCCTGATTCAGACTTCTTTTCTGAGTTATATAATGAATCTGGTTCTGACTCAAGCACCTTGATTTGGGATCTTTAAAATTCAGACCTTAACTATGTTTTAAGTCATGTTGTTTATATGCATTATTTGTGGAGGTATACATGGGGCTTCTAACTGCTTGCATGTTTCTCTTCTAAATGCAGTCCTACTTGTTTTTGTATGTCGCCTTAGCATTTTACCTTTAAACCTAAGAGTCAGCCTAAAACCTTCCTCTTATAGGAATAGTAGTCCAAAATTCCTCCAGGACTGATGGGAATGGGATGAGTAATAGCATGCAATAGAGGTCGAGCCCAATCCTCACCTTAATACCTTTACGGGGTGGGAAGGGTAGATATGGATATGATGACTGGTGCACTAATACCATGTGTATCCCCTCTTCTGAGAAGTGTCATACCGGGTATTGCATTGATGTGATCCATATTACAAACAAACCTAGGACCCCTTTTACATTCACAAGCATGCTTAGATTATAACTCTTTTCAAACTCTTGCTTTTTATTGTTTTTTCAAACATTTGTGTTCTTAAATTTAAAATCCCTTATTATTTGATCCTTATTTATTTACTTGCTAATTGCACAAATTCACAAAAAAACTATCTGGCCGGGAACCACACTAGTGGATCCTAAGGGTGCCTAACACCTTCCCCTTGGGATAATTTCAAGTCCTTACCCTATCTCTGGTTACCAAACATAGTTGTAGTTGAACCCCATAGGTGCCCTAACGCACCTTAAAATCGTTAGGTGGATACTCTTCAACATTGCAAAACCCCTTTCCCAAAAGTAAAGAGTTGTCCCAAGCAAATTTCATAAACCCGATTTCGCGGGAAAAAGGGGGCGCTACATACATGGTCTGATTTACATGGGAACCAGGTTCATCCATGTCTAGACGGGTAGCTGTGTCTATAGGGGTGTCGATAATCTTTGATGCATCCATGTCGAACCTTTTCAACAGCTCTTTAATGTACTTCTGCTGACTTATCAATGTTCCCTCCTAAGATTGTTTCACTTAAAGTCCTAAGACGAAATTTAATTCTCCCATCATACTCATCTCGAATTCACTCCCCATGAGTTTTGAAAATTCTTCACAAAGAGTCAGTTGTGTCTCCAAAGATGATATCATCAACATACACCTAAACAATGAGCAAGTTCCTCCCTCGTTTCTCTTGCAAAGCCATTTTCTAGAAGGAATTTTGACAACCTTTCATACCAAGCCTTGGGATCCTGATTTAACCCGCACAATGCCTTATCCAGTTTGAACACATGCTCAGGATGCTCCTGACACTCAAAACCAGGAGGCTGCTTGACATAGACTTCTTCTTTCAAATGGCCATTTAAAAATGCACTTTTGACATCCATTTGGAACAGTGTGAACTCCATATGAGATGCAAAGGCAATAAGAATTCTAATGGCTTCCATTCGAGATACTGGAGACAATGTTTCATCATAATCGATCCCTTTTTCTTGATTGTACCTTTGAACTACAAGCTTTGCCTTATTTCTTATTGTATTTCCAAACTTATCAAAGTTTGTTCCTGAATACCCACCCGGTTCGGATGATAGTTCGGTCTGCAGGTCGAGGAACCAGGTGCCATCCCTTGTTTCTTTCAAATTGATGTAGCTCCTATTGCATGGCTGTGATCCAGTCTGCATCTTTCAACGGTTCTTTAATATTCTCAGGCTCTATTTGGGAAAGAAAAGCTAAAAAGTCAAGTGATTTTCTTGATTTTGATTTGGTTTGAACTCCTGAGTCGAGAGAGGTGATTATGTTGTCAAGAGGATGTGAGCTTTTGTGCTTCCAGTTTGGTACCTGAATTGCATTGGTAGAGGACCTAGGTATGTCTGACTGAGGTTCTTGGGTACTTCTTACTTCAGCAAGTGAAGTACCTTGGACTGCATTAACAAGTCTATTTTCAGCTTCAGTTGTTGTAATCGGGGGACCAAGTTTCTTTACAATGGAAGAGATGTATTTGCATTATCTTTACTGATTCCTTGACATGGCTCATCATGTTTTCCTTTCCATTTGCCATGTCAATCACTTCACCTGGAACACATAAGGGCTTTCCATCTTAATCAACATGTTTGTCCTTCTCGCCGGAGATGTGAGCTTCATCAAAGATTACATGTATACTTTCCTCAACACATTGAGTCCTTTTGTTGTATACTTTGTAAGCTTTTCCTTGCAAGCAGTATTGACAGCTTCTGCCCAGAAATACTTTGAGATCCCACTGTCAATTAGCATTATTCTTGCCATGTATTCAAGAGTTCTATTCTTCCTTTCCATAGCACTATTTTGTTGAGGTGTTCTTGTAGCTAAAAAAATAATGAGTGATACCATTTTCAGTGCAAAACTCATCAAATTTGACATTGTCAAACTCTGTCTCATGATCAGATCTAATTCATGCTACTTTATTACCCATCTTCACTTGAATCTTTTTGACAAAGGCAACAAACACTTCAAAGGTTTCATCCTTGGTTCTGAGAAACAGAGTCTAGGTAAATTTGGAGTAGTCGTCCACTATAATGAAGATGTATTTCTTTCCTCCCCTGCTTACCACCCTCATAGGTTCACATACATCCATGTGAAGAAGATCAAATGGTCTAGAGGTACTGACTTCCTTTTTGGGATTGAATGAGGATCTGACTTGCTTCCCTTTTATGCATGCATCACATACTTTGTGATCCTTGAAGCTTGAATTGGGCAGACCACGATCTAGGTCTTTCCTGACTAACTTGTTCAGCAATGCGAAACTTGCATGATCCAGCCTCCTGTTCCATAATTCAGCACCAACATCAACAACACTTAGACAACTTAGATCACCATTCTTAAGAGACTCAAAATCAGCTACATAGATATTCTTGTATCTTTTTGCCACTAGCACCACCTCACGAGTCACCAGGTTTGTGACTGTACAAATTTTTGATACAAATTCCACCTTGTTTCCCTTGTCACAGATTTGGAAAACACTTAGCAAGCTATACTTCAACCCGTTCACGTAGTACACATTTTTGATTGAGTGAGAAAGAGACTTCCCAATCCTTCCAACTCCCAGAATGTATCCTTTATTGCAATTTCCAAAGGATACACTCCCTCATTTTAGGGTCTTAAGTGAAAGGAAATCATTTGTACTTCCAATCATATGCTTTGAGCAGCCACTATCCATGTACCATTATAGGCTGCTTCCTTTCACTATTCCCTGCACAAGAAAATTAGGAGTTAGCGTTAGGAATTTGGGTCCCTTGTAATGATGAAAGGGGTGAATGAGGGATCTTTTGGTCCATGCAGGCATCATACGTTTTTTATATGAGAGACTAGGTTCTCTATCAGAAGTTACTTTTTCAGCAAAAGATTTGTTTTGCTACTGTGACTAAAATCTGTCCTTATAGTATTCTTTAAGGTGCCCATTGTTACCGCAGTAAGTTCAAAGCCAATTGTCAGGTATAGTAACGTACTTACTATAAAGGTTGTAGGGAATCTTTTCCCTTTAAAACCCAATCCCCTGCCTATTTCCCCCCATTGTTGGTGTACATGGCAGTGATAACATCAGAGGACCAGGTCCACTTGAGTAATTTTTCAAGTTCACTCTTCACTCTACCTAGTTCTTCCTGAAGTTGTTTGTTTTTCTCAAGCTCAGCACACAGACTAGACTTCACTGAATTTAACTCACTTTCAAGCTTAATGTGTGCCTTGCTTGAACCTTCTTTTCCTTTTTGAGAATTTTCAAGCCTACTCTCCATTTTAAGTTCCCCAATTGTTTCCTTCAAATCCATTACCACCACTAGTAGGTTATCTCTCTCATGCTCAATTCTAGCAACTCTATCAATTAAGGCATCTTTTTCCCTACTTACACTCTCAATGGTCTCTTTTAGGTCTACCACAACAACCATTAGATCATCTCTTTCTTGTTCTATATTTGAAAATTTTTCATCTAAGTCATCCTTATCTTTCTTCAGGTTCTCGATTGTTTCTTTTAGATCAACTACAACAACTACTAGGTAATATCTGGTCTGTTCTGCTTCTCCTAACTTTACGTTTAAAGTATCTTTATCGTTTATAAGATTGTGATAAACATCAATTAACACATTTGTCAATGCTATGAGTTTTTTTGGAGAATAAGATTTTAGATTTGTTTGAACATCCTGAAAATTTACCTCATCATCATCATCAGACTAAGACATCAAGTCAAAGATTGAATCGTACTCAGTTGCTTCACTTTCCACTACCATCATTGAACTATCACCATGATCAATTTCTTCTTCAGATTTGCTGGAGGAGTCTACCCATGCAGCAAGGGCTTGCCTTCCAACATTGTTAGCGGAATTTTTCCTATTAAAGCGTTTATCAGTAACCGAGTTCCTCTTGGCTACTTTGTCAAAGTTATTTTTGTACTGATCTTGATTTTGAAGAGAACAATCCTTGATGAAGTGTCCTGGCTTGCCATATTTATGACAGAGGTTATAATTTTTTGGCTTGCTGGAACTTCCCCTTTTGGAAATGCCTCCATTCCTGCAAACCATCTTCTGGAATCTTCTTGTCAAGTAAGACATATCACTATCCTCATCACTTTTACTATTGATGTTTGTCTTAAGGACCAGGTTCTTCTCTCTTTTGGGCTCCCTTCTTTCACTATCCTTCTTCTTCTTCATTTCATATTTTTTTAGATTGCCCACAAGCTCATCAATGGTTAGCTCCTGCAAGTCCTTAGTCTCTGTAATGGCATTCACTTTGCTTTCCCAAAAACTAGGCAGCACACTGAGGATTTTTCTGACAGTCTTATTTCTTGGAATAATTTCACCAAGAGAGTGAAGCTCATTAATGATAGAGGTGAACCGGGTATGCATATCTTGAATAGATTCATCCACTTTCATCATAAAGAGATCGTATTCAGCTGTGACCATGTCTATCTTGGATTGCTTAACCCACATTGTTCCTTTGTGAGCTATAAAGAGCTTCCTAGATTTCTTTGGCTGACTAACATGCCAATATCTTGTTGTATTCATCAGAACCAATGCCACACACCAAAATTTTCTTTGCACGAAAATTCTTCTCTATGGCCTTTCTATCAGCGTCATTGAATTCTTTCCTTGTCTTGGGAATGGCTACAGCTGGGTCACCAAGGTTCTTGGTAGGGACAAAGGGTCCGTCACATATGACATCCCATAGCTCAGAATCTTCAGCCATGATGAAGTCGTGCATCCTAGTTTTCCACCATCCATAATATTGACCGTTGAACCTTGGAGTCTGTAAGTAGACTGGCCTTCTTCGATGTTTGGAAGAGCATCCATGAGGATCATTTCTAGGTGTTAACCTGATAGAAAGAGCCTGCTCTGATACCAATTGATAGAATATAAGGGTCCACCATACTCTATAGAGAACCAAGTTCTCTATCAGTTCTACTATAACACACGCACGCTGCAGTAAGTAGATGACAAGAGGAATTTTACGTGGAAAATTCCCAGCTCAACGGGATTAAAAACCACGACCTGCCCTTGTAGGATTTCAACTTCACTACTGAACAACTTTTGGATTACAACCTATGCAATCTAGGAATTAACCTCTTAATCCCTCACTAACTTGTAATTTATATTACAAGCCATTTTGTAATAACTCTATTACAAAGACTTTACAACTCGACTAACTCTAGCCAAGACTCAACCATGAAGGTTTAAGATTTACAAAGGGTTTCCTATAGAATACTTCTAAACAAGCTAAGTAGTAATAACAGTTGAAGAAGTATTACAAAGTTACAACTCAACTAAGGACAAACAATAACTTGATGTGGGAACTCCATAGTTGTTTTGTTCTTTGTTCTTGATGCACTTGAGAATTGCTTGCTAGATGATCATTCACGTGAGTGAGCTTCAGTAAAGTCTCTAAGTGTTCAAGTAAATGTGTTTTAACTCCCTTGATGTTAATAATACATGTGTGACCTCACATACAATGATGTAAGCAAGGTACGTAAAAAGTCTTCCACAGAAAATTGATTGTTGCACTATTCCTGTATTGTAGCGTGTGCAGGCAAAATCTTTTCCAGCTAGAGAGATGACTTCATACAGTCACCTTGGGAGCTGGTAGGGACCTGTTCCCTCAGTTGTTCCTTCAACTCTGGAGAGTTGAACCATATCCCAAGCTGGAACCTTCTGATCTTAAGATCTTGAGATTTTGTAATAGGTTCCTTATCTGGTTCTTTATTGTAAGTTTGTTAGATCATCACAACATAAAGCAAGGTACTTATAGTCTATCAATCAGGGACCGCCGAAACTACCCTCGCCAACCTGCACCATCCAAATCATCATCAGTGTCACTGATGATGCTTCTATCAACATCGTGAAGTTCACCACAACCTATAAGCTCAAACAGCCGATCACTCATGAATGGTATGACGAACTCGAAGAAAGTATCATCTTCAAAAAGTTAGATACCCACAGTTTGGTTTTCCCTTAATACGATGCCCTTGTTATCACTTTATGAATTCTAGATACAATTGTGAGACACATTATGGTAGACGACGTGAGTGGCGCTTGCATTATCCACCCTCGAGTATTTGCACAATTGAAACTTGAGGATAAGATAGTGATGTGTTGCATCACACTAATGGTTTTTATCAATGTAGTTGAGCGAACATCTGGAGAGATCACACTCCCCGTCCTGGCTGGCGATGTCACTCTGGAAACCACATTCCATATCATAGACCAGGACATAACATATAACGCCATAATAGGGAGACCATAGATACATTCAATGAGGGCCATCCCTACAACGTGTACCAAGTCATCAAATTCCTAACTCCATAGGAAATATTTAGCATACGAGGGGAACAACGCACATCTCAAGAATGCAACCACATCGCCCTAGACTGTACGATCATTCAATAAATGAAGCGCAAAGCAAAAGAGGCATAGCAATCAATAGGTATGAGGTCGATATGTGATGAGAGCGAGGACATCATCAGAGATTGTGATACGGTAGAAGCCGCGGAATCAACGATAGAAAACCTCGACCCCGTTCAATTAGATGGCAACGACCACAACAAGAAAGCTTACATCGGCTGTAAGCTTCATGAACTAGGTAAATTTCATCAATTCTTAACTACTAAAGCGGACTTATTTGCTTTTAGCCATGTAGATATGTCAGGTATCCGAAGGAAATCGCTACGCACAAGTTAAACCTCGACCGATTCCAACCCCCGGTGAGGCATGTTAGGTGTAAGTTCAACTTCGCGATAAATGATATAGTATGCGAAGAGGTTGAAAAATTATTGAAAATAGCTCCATAAGGGAGTCAAAATACCCCCAATGGATCACGAATGTGGTCATGGTGAAAAAGAAAAATAGGAAGTGGCGAATGTGTATGGACTTTACATATTAAAATAAAGCATGCCCCAAAGATTCATTTCCACTACCTCATATTGACCAACTCATCAACACAACGGCTGGGTACGAACTATTGAGTTTTTTAGATGCCTACTCTGGCTATAATCAGATCCTCATGGAAGAGGAAGTCTAGGAGAAAACCATTTTCATCACCCGTCAGGGGACGTACTACTACAGAGTCATGCCTTTCGGATTGGAAAACGCAGGGGCAACGTACCAAAGGTTATTAACAAAAATGTTCAAAGACCAACTCAGCAATATGATGGAATTCTACATAGATGACATACTGACAAGTCCAAAAGGAAAGAAGAACACATCGACCGCTTGATAGAAACCTTGGACATACCCAGGCAATACAAAATGAAACTAAACCCTAAGTGTGCATTCGGTGTGGCTTCGAGAAAATTCTTGGGCTTCCTAGTGTCACATCAAGGTATCAAGGTCAATCCCAACCAAATAAAAGCCATCGAAGGAATAACAGAGCACTTGACCACGAAAAAATAGGTTCAAAGGTTGATTAACCTTATCACCGCCCTTTCAAGGTTTATTTCGCGATCATCTGATAGGTGCCACAAATTCTCCGGTGTAATAAAAAAGGATAATGACCTCTAATGGACCTCTGAGTGCGCCTAAGCCCTGAAGGAGTTGAAAGCTTACTTGTCGTCACCACCATTGCATTTAAAACCAAATTTGGGGGAGCGACTCCTCGTCTACCTTTTTGTATCCAAAAAAACCTGTGAGCGCAGTCTTGGTCTGAGAAAATAAAGGTACGCAGTCTCCCATCTATTACATTAGCAAAACACTAGGCAACGCTGAGACATGTACCCTCAGCTCGAAAAATTGGCACCGGCCTTGGTTGTAGCTTTACGAAAGCTTAGACCCTATTTCCAGTGCCACTCTATATCGGTAGTCATGACTTTCCCCTTAAGAAGTATTTTGCATAAACTCGAGCTACCGGGCAGGTTGGCTAAATGGGCCATAGAATTAAGCGAACACGATATCACATATCGACCGCGAACATTGCTAAAGTCACAAGTTCTTGCTGACTTCATCACCGACTTTAGTGCAAAAATAATGCTCGAAATCAAAAAATAAGCCACCCACGCTTCTCCCCAAACACAGGACTTCTGGATCATGTACACCGACGACGCTTCTAATGCATCAGGGGCCGGACTAGGACTCGTACTCGAAGTTCTGATCGGCAAAGTGATTTGCCAACCCATAAGGTGCCCAGACATGACTAACAACGAGGTCGGGTATGAGGCTGTAATTGTAGGGTTAAAGCTAGCACTAAAATACGAGGCGAGACGAGTAAGACTACGCTGCGATTCTCAACTCGTTTTCAACCAAGTCACAGGGACTTTCTAGATCAAAGAGCAAAGGTTATATAAAAATACCTGACCGAGATCTATAAACTGCTTCCCAAGTTTGAAAAATGTCAGCTCGACTAGATCCCCCGAGCACAGAACACCAAGACGGACGGCCTCGCCAAATTAGCAGCAGCCACCAAAAAAAGAAATGTGGTCCACCTCCTCAACTCATTGATAGATCAAATCGAGGTAAGAACCATAAACTTGACTTGGGACTGGCACAACCGTATTGTTATATATTTACAAGATGACGTATTCCCAAATGATAAGAAAGAAGCCAAGAAACTTTGAATATAAGCAGCCAGATACATCATCATGCGTAACGACCTATACAAGAGGACGTATGGCGGCCCCTAGAGAAATGCTTAGGTCTCAATCAGATGTGGCGCATCCTTGAAGAAGTACATGCAAGTCATTGCGGAGCTCATTCCGGCAATCGAGCTTTGGTTAGATTCCTTATACAGGCAAGATTTACTAGCCCACAGGAAAAAAAGGCCGCAAATTTCGTAAAAAAATATGAGCAGTGCCAAAAGTACGCCCCAATGATCCACCAAGCAGGTGAGCACCTCCACTCAGTCACTTCCCCTAGGTCGTTCATCAAGTGGGGAATGTACATTGTGGGCCACCTCCCGACGGGGCGAGGTAACATACAATTTCTTTTGGTTTTAACTAATAATTTTTCTAAATGGGTAAAAGCAGGAGCATTTGCCCAAATACGTGAACAGAAAGTGATAGCCCTTCATATAAAAAAACAACGTATGCTTTCGGCCTCCCCAAAGTGATCAGTTGCGATAACAGACCCCAATTTACAAGGAAAAAGGTTGCCGAATTTTTTGAGAAATGGCATATCAAAAGAATACTCTCAACACCGTATCACCTCGGGGCAAGCGGGCAAGCAGAGTCCTCCAACAAATTGATACTTGACAGACTATAAGTACTTTGGTCATAAGTATTTTGCTTTATGTTTTGATGATCTAACAAGCTTACTAGCCAGAACCAGATAAGGAACCTGTTACACATTTACAAGACCTTAAGTCACAAAGTTCCAAGACGGACTCAACATGGGACATGATTAAACTCTTCATAGTGGAAGGAATAGCTGAGGGAACAGGTCCCTACCAGTTCCCGAGGAGACTGCGCGAAGTCATCTCTCTAGTTGGAAAGTTACTGCCAATAGATGCTACAGTGCAGGAACAGTGCATCCGTCAACTTTCCAAGGAAGACGTTTTACCTACCTTGCTTACATCATTGTAAGTGATGTCACATATGTATATATGCATTCAAGGGAGGTAAAACACAACACTTGAACATTTGACAAGCTCACTCACGTGACTATCCAGCAAGCAAGTTTCAAGTGCTTCAACAATAAAGAACATAGCAACTACGGACCAGTTCCCATATCGAGTCATTATATGTACTTAGTTGAGTTGTAACTTTGTAATAATTCTTCAATTGTAATTCCTATCTAGATTATTTAGAAGCATTCTTTAGGAACCCCTTTGTAAACCTTAAATCAGTGTGTTTGAGTTTTTGGCTAGAGTTAGTCGAGTTGTAAAGTGTAATAGAGTTATTACAAAGTGGCTTGTAATAGAGTATTCCAAGTTAGTGAGGGATTAAGAGGTTAATTCCTAGGTTACATAGGTTGTAATCTAAAATTTGCTCGGTAGTGAAGTTGAAATCCGACAAGGTAGGTCATGGTTTTTTTATCCCGTTGAGTTAGGAATTTTCCACGTAAAATTCCTCTTGCCATTTAATAATTGTTGTGTGTGTTTACTGATTGCATCTTATAGAACTTGGTTCTCTATAGAGTTTGGTGGACCCTTATATTCTATCAATTGGTATCAGAGCGGGTTCCTTATATCAGGTTAACACCTAGAAAGGATCCTCATGGCTTCTCCTCCAAACTTTGAAGAAGGCCAGTTTACTTACAGACCACCTAGGTTCAATGGACAATATTACGGATGGTAGAAAACTTGAATGCATGACTTTATCATGGCTGAAGATTCTGAGCTATACGATGTTATATGTGATGGACCCTTTGTTCCTACCAAAAACCTTAGCAACCCAATAGTAGCCATTCTCAAGACAAGGAAAGAATTCAATGATGCAGATAGAAAGGCAATGGAGAAGAACTTTCGTGCTAAGAAAATTCTGGTGTGTGGTATTGGTCCTGATGAATACAATATGATATCAGCATGTTAGTCAGCCAAAGAAATCTAGGAAGCCCTTTAGACAACTCACGAAGGAACAACACAGGTCAAGCAATCCAAAATCGACATGCTCACAACTGAATACGAGCTCTTTAGGATGCAAGACGATGAATCTTTCCAAGAAATGCATATCCGGTTCACCTCCATCATTAATGAGCTTCAATCCCTTGGCAAAACTATTCCAAGAAACAAGCTGGCTAGAAAAATCCTAAGTGTGTTGCCCAGTTATTGGGAAAGTAAAGTGAATGCCATTACAGAGGCAAAAGACTTGCAGGAGCTAACTATTGATGAGCTTGTTGGCAATCTAAAAACATATGAAATGAAGAAGAAGAAGAAGAAGGACAGTGAAAGAAGAAAGCCCAAGAAGGAGAAGAAACTGGTCATAAAGATGGAAAACAATGACTCAAGTGGTGAGGATGGTGATATGACATACCTAACAAGAAGATTCTAGAAGATGGTTCGCAGGAATGGAGGCATCCCAAAAAGGGGAAGTTCTAGCAAGCCAAAGAATTATGACCTTTGTCATAAATGTGTCAAGCTAGGACATTTCATCAAGGATTTCCTTCTCCTAAAGCAGGATCAATATTAGAACAACTCTGACAAAAGTAGCCAAAAGGAACCTAGTTCTTGACAGATGCTTCAATAGAAAAAACGTCGCTGACAATGTCGTGAGACAAGATCTTGCTACATGGGGAGATTCATCAAGCGAATCTGGAGAAGATGATGAACCAAGTAACAACTCTGTGATGGCAGTAGAAAGTGAAGCAACTGAGTGTGATTCAATTTTTGCTTTGATGGCTCAGTCTGATAATGAAGATGACGATGATGTTGAGGTAAATTTTCTGGATGTTCAGAGAAATTTGAAATCTTATTCTCCTAAGAAACTCATGTCTTTGGCAAATGTGCTAATCGACACTTTTCATAGCTCTATAAATGATAGAGATGTCTTAACAGTTGAGCTAGGAGAATTAGAACAGTCTAGAGATAACCTAGAAATAGTTGCAGTTGATTTAAGAGAGTCAATTGAGAACCTGAAGAAAGAAAGAAATACCTTAGAAAACAGGATCGATAATGTAGAACAAGAAAGGTATGACCTTCTAGTGGTAGTAATGGATTTGAAGGAAACCATTAGGAAACCTAAAATGGAAAGTGGGGCTGAACACTATCAAAAAAGAAAGGAAGTTGCAAGCAAGGCACACCTTAAGCTTGAAAGTGAGTTAAATTCAGTGAAGATTAGTCTATGTGCTAAGCTTGAGAACAACAAACAACTTCAAGAAGAACTAGGAAAAGTGAAGAGTGATCTTGAACAATCACTCAAATGGACCTAGTCCTCTAATACTATAACTTCCATGTACACCAACAATGGGGGAAACATACAGGGGATTGGGTTTCAAAAGGAAAAGATTCCTTACAACCCTCATAGCAAGTACGTTGCTATTATTAACAATTGGCTTTGCACTCACTGCGATAACAATAGGCACCATGAAAACTATAAGGCCAGATCTCAGTCACAATAGAAAAACAAATCCTATGCTCAAAAAGTAACTACTAGTAGAGAACCTGGTCCTTCATTTTAAAAAATGCATAATGCCTACATGGACCAAAAAATCCATGTTTCACCCTTACAAGGGACCCAAATTAGTTTGGGTTCCTAAAGCTAACTTCTAACTCTTCTTTTACCGGGAACAGTGAAAGGAAGCAGCCTACAATGGTACATGGACAGTGGCTGCTCAAAGCATATGACTGGCAATACAAATGATTTCCTTTCACTTAAGGACCTGCAAGGAGGGAGTGCATCATTTGGAAATGGCAAAAAGGGATACATTCTGGGAGTTGGTAGGATTGGGAAGTCTCTCTCTCACTTAATTGAAAATGTATACTACATGAACGGGTTGAAGTACAGCTTGATAAGCATTTTCCAAATCTGTGACAAGGGAAACAAGGTGGAATTTGTGTCAAAAACCTGTACAGTCACAAACCTGGTGACTGGTGAGGTGGTACTAGTGGCAAAAAGATAAAAGAATATCTATGTAGTTGACTTTGAGTCTGTAAAGAATGGTAATCTGAGCTGTCTAAGTGTTGTTGATGATGATGTTGAAGTATGGCATATTAGGTTGGGTCATGCAAGTTTCACGTTGTTGAACAAACTAGTCAGGAAGGACTTGGTTCGTGGTCTGTCCAAGTCAAGCTTCAAGGATCACAAAGTATGTGATGCATGTGTAAAAGAGAAGCAGGTCAGATCCTTATTCAAGCCCAAAAAGGAAGTCAGCACCGCAAGGTCACTCAATCTCCTTCACATGGATCTGTGTGGACCTATGAGGGTGCCAAACAAAGGAGGAAAGAAGTACATCTTTGTGATAGTTGATGATTACTCCAGATTCACCTAGACCATGTTCCTTAGGACCAAAGATGAAACCTTTGAGGTATTTATTGACTTTGTCAAGAAAATCCAAGTAAAGATGGGTAATAAAGTAGCCTGCATAAGGTCTGATCATGGGACGGAGTTTGGGATGGAGAGCCCTTATCTAATCCATGCAAAGTAATTGACATGAAATGGAAAGGCAGATATGATGAGCCATTTCAAGGAATCCGGTGAATAAGATGCAAATACATCTCCATACTTTGGAGAGGAATCTGGTCCCCCAATTACAACAACTGAAGTTGAAAATAGAATTGTTGATGCAGTTCAAGGAACTCCACTCTGTGAAGTAAGAACTGCCCAAGAACCCTAGTCAGATATACCTAGTTCCTCTACCAATAGGACTCATGTACCAAATTGGAGGTTCAAAAGCTCACATCCACTTGACAACATAATCACTCCCCTTGATCAGGAGTTCAAACTAGATCGAAAGAAAGAAACTCACTTGCCTTTTCAGCCTTTCTTTCCTAGATAGAGCCCAAAAATATAAAGGAAGTGCTAAAAGATACAGACTGGATCACAACCATGCAAGAGGAACTGCATCAATTTGAAAAGAACAAGGTATGGCACCTGGTTCCTCGACCTGTAGATCAAACCATTATATGAACTGGGTGGTATTCAGGAACAAACTTGATGAGTTTGGGAATACAACATGAAACAAGGCAAGGCTCGTGGTTCAAGGCTACAATCAGGAAGAAGGGATTGATTGTGATGAAACATTTTCTCTCGTAGCTCGAATGGAAGCCATTAAAATTCTGATTGCCTTTACATCTCATATGGAGTTCACACTATTCCAAATAGATGTAAAACGTGCACTTCTAAATGGCTATATGAAAGAAGAAGTCTATGTCAAGCAGCCTCCTGGTTTTGAGTGTCACAAGCACCCTTGTCACGCCCCAAAATCGAGGGACACGACCGGCGCTCAACCGGAGGAACCCAGTCAAGCGGACCCGGAATTGCCTTTCCTATCCCACGCGTTACCCCGTGATTCAAATATACATTATTCTTTTGAAATGGCAATTTAAGACTTAAGCATAAACTTACAACTTGAGTTGATTTCTACTTTTTATCAATTCCAACATTTGATACCAATTACTTGCAAAATACATACAACATTTACCAACGTGGACCACGATTCCAAACCGTACCATTACTTACCCAAAATACATATGTACACTACCCACATGGTATCTACGGAGCCTCTACGAATAATAGAAACATAACAATACGTACCGGCAACAAGGCCCCGGCTATACCTTACAATACACAATAAACTCAAAAGAATGTGGCATGAACCACACATGGCCCCGAGAGGAAGTGAGGCTTACCAATGTAGTTGACGGAATGGAGAGGGTACTATTGTCAGTGGAATGGAGTACCTGCTATAGATCCACCTACAATCATAATACGAATGTAGCGTCCCTGGCAAAAGGGACGTCAGTACATTTAAATTGTACTGGTATGTATGAACAAACTTTACCCTAAGTAAACTCAAACCATACACAAGTAACAATCAGTAATAGAATCAACAATCAAATACACATGAAAGGTACAATCAAGCCAAACAAGTTTACAATCTGTCCTTTTTCCCCTTCAACATTTTCACATCAATGATTTCACAATCTTTTTCATAATTTCATTTCAATAGTAATTTCGATCAGTTTTCCACCCTCATTACCTCGACCACCCTTATTAACTCAGCCACCCTTATCACCACAACCCACACCTTATTACTTCGTGTTGCGGCGCGCAACTCGATCCCACCGAACAAGTCACAATTTACAAACAACACAACAACAACAATAATTCACATAGAACAACAACAATAATTCTCAAAGAGCAACCATAACAATTCACAAGAATTTATGTAGCCATCAATACCATTTCCATCATATTCAACAACAAATATGCAAGTTAAGTCACCACAATAATTACCCACAACAAGCCAAAAATATTATTACCATAGTTGTTCCAATTGCATCATTTATGATTTTCTCCCATCATTTGTTTTCTCAGCTCTTACCACATAACACTCTCAAAATCACATTTAGTTTATTGCCAATTACTTACACCATTATATTGGGAAAAATTAACCAATAATGTTCAAGACATGTTAATCAAAAAAATTCATGAAATAGGCCATCTTGCCTTAACACCCGTGAAACAACCAAAATTCACACATAGTTCACATAAATAACACATACCAATTTCTCGTACTCCAAACAAGGTGACTTTACAAAGGTTAAAGTTAGCCATACATACCTCAAATTTGCCCCTTAATGATACTACAATGTTCCAATACACTTAAGCAATTTCAATCTACAATACAACATTCAATAGGACCAATATTAGTAACAAATTCCATAACTTATGCCATTTAGGCATATTATCAAACACCTTGTAGGTATAAATCTTTTCAGCTCATAACCATAGTATTAGATCATCCATCTATCACCATTAACTAACAATTTATTCCACCATCATTCCTAACCAATTTATAACTTCCAACAACATATGTATGATCATCCATTCATACCCAACCAACAATTCATATCAAATAATCACCCTTTCAATCTCTACAATAATTATGAATTTATATTGGGAACTTATGGCTTCCAATCACTACACCAAGAGTTCCAACACTTAATTCATACTCATATTCCCATAATATATCCATATATGTAAGTCTAAGGTGTAGGATTTACCTTTTGGAAGAAATCTTGCAAAACCCTCATTTGAGTTCTTGAAGGAATTTCTTGAAAATCTATGGATTTTATGAGTAGATTTCATCAATACTAGTGTAGGAATGATAGAATTTCACACCAAGATAATGGAGATTGCTTACCTTGAAGAGGGTAGGAGTTGGTTCTCTTGAGTGGGTGAAGAAGAACCCAACTTTCGTCCAAATGAAAATGGGGAAAATGAACCCCGAAATTATGTTTTAAAGGCCCAAATATCGGATGCTATATGGATGCTTCACATCCCCACTTCACTCCTCTCAGGAGCTCGGATGCTGACCCGGATGCTATGGGAGCACTTCACTGCCATCCCCTCTTTTTGGATGCTATGCGGATGCTTCGCATCCGCGCAGTCCTCCGCCAGCCTTTGGTAATTTGCTCATAACATCTTGTAGGAAAGTCCAAATGACAAACGGTTTGAAGCGTTAGAAACTAAACTCAAAGACCTTTAATTTGATAGGTTGTGAATTACACAACTCCTTATACACCTGGAGATATGATCGTCCAAAGTGGCGTCTTGTGCGCACTCATTTACAGCTTTAGTCTAATATGAAATTTTCCAACTTGGCTTAGACTTATGTCTCTCCTTAGACCCCAATTCACTTATAATAAGACTTATACACTTATTACAATATCCAATTGATATCCATTATATCATTAATCCTCGTTTTCACACAAAATAAAATAATTAGCCTACCATGGCACCTCGAAATCTTAAATTACTTAGCTAAAATTTTCCGGGGCTTTACATTCTCCCCCGCTTAGGATCATTCGTCCTCGAATGAGAAGTGGAGTCAATCCGCAGATACTTCGCTTAAGCTATCTCTTTTCTCACACATATTTAACTACCAAACTTTGACTAACTCCCAATTTTTTCAGAAATTTTGGCAGAGTTTCCTTTGTAATTAGGCCTATCTACCTGTCAGAAAGCCCCCAAAACATATTTTCAAGCACCATTACACAATTTCTGTTATCCCTACAACTGGTATACAATTCATTACCTCAATAACCTGTACATATTCATACACTTTAAACAACTTACACGTAGCTCATTCTCTTTACACCACAAATTGCACATGGTTCAACCAATGCCATTTACTTGCTCACAACTGGGTCACTTCAATGAGACCCATACAATTTAATCACTTTAACATGCCATAAATGCTTCAATTAATCATTACCAGTCTACACTATCACTAATAATTTACCTACCACATAAGTTTCACAAAATTTTCATTTACTTCAAGGGTTGCACATTACCCAAATAGCGATAACATTTGCAATTTGGCACACGTTGGGAAGTTACAACAATAAGGCAATTTCGGCAAAATGGGGTGCCTTTGCACAAATCTGAACACTACCTCAAATTGCTTGAAGACAATCGTTCGCAACTACTAGACTTGTTCGAATAGATGGAGATATTTCTATTTCATTTCTTTTTTCGCTTCCCATGTGGATTCCTCAACTCGTTGACTTTGCCATAATACTTTAACTGAAGCAACTTCCTTATTTCTCAATTTACGAACTTGCCTATCAAGAATAGCAACTGGTACCTCCTCGTACGACAACTCTTCATTAACCTCAATAGCCTCAACTGGCACAATGGTGGATGGATCGACAAACACCTTCTTTAACATGGATACATGGAACACCGGGTGTACTAATGACATTTTAGGGGGCAATTCCAGCACATAAGCCACCTGTCCTATCCTTTAAGCGATCTGATATGGCCCGACATACCTTGGGCTCAATTTTCCTTTCTTCCCAAATCGCATGACTCCTTTCATAGGAGATACCCTTAAGAATACCCAATCGTCAACTTGAAATTCCAAATCTCTTCGACGAATGTCCGCATAGGGTTTCTGGCAACTCTGAGTAGTTTTCATCCTCTCCTAAATGATTTTAACTTTTTCCATAGCCTGGTGCACGAGATCTGGCCCTATCAATTCTGCTTTACCCACTTCGAACCATCCAATTGGAGACCTACACCTCCTTCCATACAATGCCTCTAATGGGGCCATCTGAATGCTACCCTGTAAGCTGTTATTGTAAGCAAATTCTATAAATGGCAAGTGATCATCCCAATTACCTTTGAAATCCAAGACACAAGCCCGCAACATATCTTCAAGTGTCTGAATAGTCCGCTCAGCCTGACCATCAGTCTGTGGATGGAAATCCATGCTTAGATTCACCTGAGTACCCAAAACTTGATAAAATTTCTTCCAAAAATTAGTTGTGAACTGGGACCCTCGATCCGAGATAATCGAAAGCAGAGTGCCATGAAGCCTTACTATTTCCTTGATATACAACTGAGCATACTGTTCAGTAGTATCGGTGGACTTGATTGGCAAGAAGTGAGCTTATTTCATGAGTCGATCCACGATTACCCAAATTGAGTCCAACTTGCGCGTAATGCATAGTAATCCTGTCATAAAATCCATATTGATCATTTCCCATTTCTGCATTGGAATTTCTATTATTTGTAACAATACTATAGGCCTTTTATGTTCGACTTTCACTTGCTGACAGTTCGTACATTTTGCCACAAAGTCCTCCACAACATTGGATTTTCCCGGGTGATATAGAATATCGATGTCGTAAACTTTGAGTAACTCCAACTATATTCTCTTCCTCAAATTAAATTCTTTATGTTTGAAATTATATTGAAGGCTCTTATGGTCCGTGACTATATCAACACGGACCCTATACCAACAATGGTGCCAAATTTTTAATGCAAATACCACTGCTGCAATTTCTAAGATTTTTTTTTTCTTGAGTTGCCTGGAGGCATAAACTATCACCTTAACATGTTGCATCATTAGTGGAACATCTTTATCATATTCCTCTTACATAAGACCTCCCACGAATTGAGTTCTACTATAATTTTCCTGATATGGTTACAATATCATGTGAATAATTGCTACTAACTCTTACAATTTTTCAATAAAATATGTCACTAAATGAGTTTTCTCATATGACCTTCTATCTCAAATGAATAACACCTGCTAACTTGCACACATACCCTCATAACACTAACTTGCACGACATTGCATCAAATGTAAGGTAACATTGTGCTCTGACTTTTCTTAGCCAACCTCTTCTCCCCACATGTGCATTATAGAATTTAAGAAACCGCACTACTTCCCCTGTGAACATTCTCATGATCCCTCTTTACGGTTAAACACCTCTTAAAACGTATATCAACAACCTTTATATGTATATAATTTAGGAAGGGTCACTGGCCCGAGAAGGGCATTTTCTGAAACTTTAGATCCTCCTCTATTCTTCAACAACGACTTTTGGTTTTACTCTTAAGTGTAAGACTTAGTCTACCTGATTCTATCCTCAATGAGTAACTCACCTCATTCCCCATATTGTAGCTACCAATAGAGTTCCCTGATATTGCAGCTTAGGAGTTACCATGCTAAACACATCTGGTCCGTAACAAGTGTTCATCCTCTTTCAATCTATTCCGAACCTTTCATTTGCCCTTTGGGTATATGTGTTGTCTTTCCCTTATTGATCACCCTTTGGCCTGGACAATATGCTAGTACCATCTTTTCCTTCTAATTGGAACTTTCATTCCTATTCCATTTTGCGGATAGTGCATAGTTAATAGCCTTATTGTTCCACACATTTGTCTGCCTCCCATAAACTTGTAATATCATTATTCCTGGTTTAATCAGTTTATAATACCACAACTTCACCACCGATATTCTCACTTCCCATTGTATGTAGACATGAACTATCTCTAGATCCTTTAGTTGATATTTAGTGTCACCCAAGTCAGTTGAATTGCGGTTAGTCCCTTATAACTTTTATTAACACTTGTGCTCTAAGCGAGTCCACCATTCTGATGCAAGATATTTTATGATAACCATGACAATCTCAATTTAAAGGTTTTCTCCCCATTTCTTCTCGCCTCATTCTTCCTAGCTAGTGAATAGCCATGCACTCTTCCATATGTTACGTGGTCTTTTACCTTAGGTATTTCATCTGGCTCACCTCTTAACTCTTATTAGGA
>MU744401.1:11780-23199 GCA_026770625.1 Nicotiana glauca | reverse complement strand
TAAAGGCCCAAATATCGGATGCTATGCGGATGCTTCGCATCCCCACTTCACTCCTCTCAGGAGCTCGGATGCTGACCCGGATGCTATGGGAGCACTTCACTGCCAGCCCCTCTTTTTGGATGCTATGCTAAGCATCCGCGCAGTCCTCCGCCAGCCTTTGGTAATTTGCTCATAACATCTTGTAGGAAAGTCCAAATGACGAACGGTTTAAAGCGTTAGAAACTAGACTCAAAGATATTTCATTTGATAGGTTGTGAATCATACAACTTCTTATATACCTGGAGATATGATCGTCCAAAGTGACGTCTTGTGCGCACTCATTTACAACTTTAGTCTAATATGAAATTTTCCAACTTGGCTTAGACTTAGGTCTCTCCTTAAACCCCAATTCACTTATAATAAGCCTTATACACTTATTACAATATCCAATTGATATCCATTATATAATTAATCCTCGTTTTCATACAAAATAAAATAATTAGCCTACCATGGCACCTCGAAATCTTAAATTACTTAGCTAAAATTTTCCAGGGCTTTACACCCTGATCATGTGTTTAAACTGGATAAAGCATTGTATAGGTTAAAACATGCTCCAAAGGCTTAGTATGAAAGGTTGTCAAAGTTCCTTCTAGAAAATGGCATTGCAAGAGGTAAGATTGACAACACTTTTTTTCTAAAGAAACGAGGAAGGAACCTGCTCATTGTTCAAGTGTATGTAGATGACATCAGCTTTGGGACTAGAGCTGACTCTCTCTGCGAAGAATTTGCAAAACTCATGGGAAGTAAATTTGAGATGGGTATGATGGGAGAATTGAATTTCTTCCTAGGACTTCAAGTGAAGCAATCTAAGAAAGGAACATTGATAAGTCAGCAGAATTACATCAAGGAGATACTGAAAAGGTTTGATATGGAAGCATCAAAAGTCATTGACATGCCTATTGCCACAACCACTCGTCTAGACATAGATAAACATGGTTCACCTATAAATCATACCATGTATAGAGGGATCATAGGGTCACTCTTGTATCTTACTACAAGCAGACCAGATATTATTTTTAGCGTGGGTCCCTGTGCAAGGTTTCAATCTAATCCAAAGGAATCTCAAGGGAATGCATGACCTGATCCTCTACTATCCCTCTGGAGACAGCTTTGATCTTATTGGGTATGATGACGTTGATTATACAGGATATCTGGTGGATAGGAAGAGCATGTCTCAAATGGCACATTCTGGGTTCCTGCTTAATATCATGGGGTACAAGGAAGCAGAACTATGTGGCACTATTAACTGCAGAAGTCGAATATGTAGCAGTTGCCTCTTGTTATGCCCAACTTTTGTAGATCAAGCAATAATTGGAAGATTTTGGGGTATTCTCAGATTGTGTACCTCTCTTATGTGATAATACTAGTGCACTCAACATGGGAAAAATTAAGTTCAACATAAGAGGACTTAGCACATTGACGTATTTCATCACTTCCTCATAGACAATGTTGAGAAAGGGCTTATATGCATGAAATTCTGTAGCACTGAAGATCAAATTGCAGATATATTTGCCAAAGCCCTGAACAGAGAACACTTCGAGTAAAATCCTCTAGCTTTGGGGTTGATAAAACCCAATTGAGAACCTAGTCCCTCAATGATTGGCTATGAAAGAAAGATTCAGGTAAACTTAGCTAAAAGGTGATTTCTAGCAAAGTCTAACTCATCTCTATACCGTTACAGGTAGACATGCTTGATGATTGCAGAGCAAATAAGCATTTGAGGTTGTATACACTGATAAAAAGGGCAAAGCTTACAGACTAGAGATCAGTCAGGGAGCGTGGTTCTTCTCACACAGGTGTTTTTTGTTCTCTCATGCATAAGTCTGAACAATTAAAACAAGTGCCACATCATTAGTATGCCAGTTCTTGGTTTTGTGTCTTTTTAACCCAAACACGTGGCAAAATGGTTCAAAAAAATAGTTAACTACCCATATTATCCGTTAAAATATGGATCGGATAATGAACATTTTAAAAACGGATCAAATACTGATATTACCCATATCATATTTTAAATGGTTAGTTATCCATGGGTAATAAAGTCAAAAACTCCCCAAAAGCATTTTCGCCCCCTTTCCATTCTGTCAACTACATTGGTAAGCCCAAAACTTTTTCTCGCTTCAGTTTACCGCTAACTCTCAAATTGCTCAAATCACCTAAATTCTTTTGAATGTCTACCATTTTTTGAAAGATGGGAAGCAAAATGGTGGATATGGCTGACAATAGCAGTGTCGTTAATGGTATGGGTTTTCCACGGTGACACTGTTATTTTATTTCTTTTGGTTTTTTCTTTGGTTGAAACTTGATCTAATAATAGATAAATGATGTTGTAGGCTATGGCATGGATGGCAGTTATTCATGACTGAAATTTCACTTCTTTTCTTTCTTCCATATTGAATTTCGTCACAGATTAACGGTGCAAAAGGTACCAACTTTCTTATATTTTTGGGGTCCATTTTCTATGGTAAGATATGGCCGATTCCCTACTATACTTGTTATTGGTTTCATCTTTTAGAGTTAAATGTAAAGATTGGGAAATTTCTTCAGAGTTCTATTCTCTGTTCTTTTTCATCACTATGTGATTGAATGCTATTCATCTGTTTGTTTTCATCATTATGCAATTGAATTCTTTTTACTTCATATTTAGGTAGAGATGTCAATGGAAGGTATTGATGATTCTTTTGAACAAAGCTCTTCAACTATGCAAAAACGAGCAAAAAGACAAATGTCAACTGTTTGGGATTCTTTTGTTAAGGTAGTAGAGCCTAGTATTTATAGTGATGGAAAGATTAAAGTCAAATGTACACTTTGTGAAAAAGACTATATATACGATTCTAAATTTGGAACATTGAATTTGAAGCGTCATTTGGTTTTAAAACATCCATTGGATAAAGCAAAAGAGGGACAAAGTGCACCAATAGATCAAAAAATTTATCGGGAGAAAATATCATTGGCCATAGTCAGGCATAAGTATGCTTTCAATTTTGTTGAACATAAAGGCATCAGGGACCTTCATTTATACTTAAATCCAGTTGTCAAGCACATATTAAGAAACACAGCCAAGTCAGATATCTTGAATATGTACGCAGGGGAAAAAGAACTTTTGAAAAGTGAGCTTGCAGTTATTCCTAGTAGAGTATGTTTAACATTAGACATGTGGACTTCAGTAGCATCTAATGGGTATATGTACGTTACGGCCCATTATGTAGATTTAAATTGGGTTCTTCAGAAGAGGGTGTTGATTTTTCGTTATGTTCCTCCTCCACATTCGGGCGCGGTTTTAGGTCCCTTATTGATTAGCTTTATTAAAGAATGGGGAATCGAAAAGAAAATCTTTACCCTTACTTTGGATGCTACTTGCAATAATGGTGTAGTGGATAATTTAAAAATCCATTTGTCTTTGATGCGTTCACTAGTTTGCGAGGGAAAGTATCTTCATGTCCGTCGTGGGAATCACATTTTGAACTTAATTGTTAAGACGGGCTTAGAGAAGGCTGATGCAGCTATTACAAGGTATATCAAGAATTCAGAAACAAGAATAATAAAATTTGTGGAGTATCTGAGTAATCTTGGTCTACCATGTTCTAAGAAGCTACGCCAAGATATCCCTATTCGGTGGAATTCCACTTATCAAATGCTTGAAAGTGCTCTTCAATATCGGGAAGCTTATATTCACTATAACTTGATTGACAATGATTTTAAACACGGACTTTCTGAAGATGAATGGAAAAGGGTCGAGACTATAGCTAAATTTCTTAAACTATTTTATGACATTATGACTTTATTTTCTGGATGTAAGTATCCCACAGCTAGGGGTGTTCAAACCAAACCGAAAAACCGCACCAAACCGAAAAGTCAAACCAAACCGATTAAAAAACCCGACTCGGTTTGGTTTGATTTGGTTTGGTATTGAATAAAAACACCCGAACCAACCCGACATATAAATATATAATTTTTATATATATTATTTAAGATTTTATATAAAATTTTCTTTAAAAAATATCTAGAAATATTTGGGATTCTCTTGCGGGATATAAATTTTAATAGAATATGAAGTGCTCCATATTTATTGACCTTAAATAATGGGTTGTATGATCAGTTTCTTATCAAGTGTTACTGAAATACGTCTATCTCTTTGTTCTTACATATTCATATCATATGTTAAGATGTATTAAATTCTTATATCTTTTTCGAATGTGAATTGATTATTAATATTTAGGTATCATATTGATTTTTATCTTTAATTACTAAATTTCGGATAACCTGAAAGTGTATATCAACGAAAAATTATTGTCAGACAACTAAAAAAATAAATATTATGTTTTAACTAATGGAATTCTCGCATAAGAATATTTTAATTGATAAAATGTTTGTCAACTTTTTATATTTTTTCTAAATAGATGTATACGTATCAAATATTTAACAAAGTAAGATTGAAATAATATGTAAGTAACAAAAAACCCGAAAATCCGACAAAACCGAACCAATCCAAACCGATATAGTTGGTTTGGTTTGGTTTTTAAACCAAACCAACCCGGTCCATATACACCCCTACCCACAGCTAATTTGTATCTTCCTCACATATGGAGAATTGAATTGTTGTTGGAAGAACAAAAGATAGTGGAGATTCCGTGATGAGTGAGATGGGCACTTTGATGTTGGTGAAGTTTAAGAAATATTGGGAGTCGTATAGTGTCATTTTATCTATAGCTATTGTCCTGGACCCTCGATATAAATTGAAGTTTGTTAAATTTTGCTTTTCAAAGCTTCATCCCAAGGAGATTTCTAATGAAAAAGTGAAGGTTATTGAATATAACCTACAATTGTTGTTCAAAGAGTACTTAATACCTTCGACTACAACCTCATTATTAAGGGATCATGCTTGTAGTAGGGTAGCAGTGAAATGAGGGATGCATTTGATGAGTTTGATGAATTTGAGAGTCAATGAGAGTCAATTGGAGGTAAAACATAGCTAGACTTATATTTGGAGGAAGCCACTCTCGACCGTAAAATAAATCCGAATCTAGATGTACTTGGATTTTGGAAGGATAACAGGCATAGATATCCAAAACTCTCATTAATGGCACGAGATGTCTTGAGTGTTCCTATCATCACAGTAGCTTCTGAATCTACGTTTAGCATTGGTGGTCCTGTCATTGGAAGGTTTCGAAGTTCTATTCTTCCCGCCAATGTTGAGGCAAAGCTATGTACTAGGGATTGGGTTTATGGAAGAGAAGGTAAATTAATCTTCTTGATTTATTTTATTTTTTTAATAACTAATAAGCTGTAATATCTTTTTTTTTCTTCTTAAATTGTTTAAGATCTTGATGATGGATCCGACTCTGATGAAGAAGATGAGATTGTTGTTGATCTTCAACCTTATCTTGCGAAACTTAGAGGTAAAACCTTATCAGGCTTGGGACTTTAAGCTATTTCTCCTTCTGGGAACCTGAGTATTGAAGTGATTCCTTCTGGTGAGTTTTGTGTTTTCACTCCCCTCTCTTTTGTTTTTTCTCAGTTTTCCATGAATAAAGATTAAAATCGCTTCATCATATACTTTCTTTATTAGGGTGGTTTTTCTTTATGACATCACCCTTCTTTTGGCTCAACTCAAGTCACTCTATTTCTGGGATATTACATTTGTGTGCTGGTTGTTTCAGTTGCTGCTCCCATTAAAGCTTTTATTGTATGGTTAAGTCATTTATTTTCTCCAGGATTTAGTCTATACTGCTGCGCAATGGTTTCATCTGCGGGATGTACATTAGATAATTTATCCTGATATCATGGTAATCCTAGACTAAACAAGGCTCAAGGAACATATTTGCTTTTCCTTGTTTTCTTGATTAGGAGATATAATCAAATATCTTTTCCCTGTTTTCTCGATTGGTTTGTCTAAAACTAAACAAGTCAGATATAATCAGTACAAGACTAGTTTTCCCGTAATGGTTTGGTGAATTGATTGATGCACATAGTGACATTTTGAATATCATGTTCAGAATTTGCTATTTGAGGTTTCAAGTTTCCCAAACAAATCTCCATAATAGCGCGAACCATATTAGGGAAAACATGATATTAAGGGTGATGCTTGTTGCTAGTTCTTGTTTGATGGTAATATCTGATATTGAAGCTATCCTTCAAATTTCTTAATATTTGTGGTCAGCTTCATGGATTCTCCACAGTCTGTTGTATCACCATTTAAGGGTTCCTCTGTTTTTGCCAACAAGAAGCAAAGCAATGTTTTGTGAAACTGCAGATTATGTTGGATGAACACTCAGATACATGGTCAAGCACGATGTTCTTGGTCAAAGTTATACTTCCTGCCACAAGTTGCATCAGCTACCACAACATTTTTATCGTCTTCAAATGACTGTTGTCAACTGGATACACTATTACAATGTGATAAGGGTCTACTTTTGTGCATTTTGCTTTGTAAACACTTTATAAGTAATTTTTCGGTGGTTAAAATATATTCTGCTGGTATATTTTGACGTATTTTGCTGGTGTATTTCAATGTATGTTGCTCATTTGCTGCTACTTCTAGTGACGAAAGAAAGAGTTTGATTCACTGGTTTTGCTGTAGTTATAAATATGTGAACCATTACAAACTGTTGGGAAAGTATTTTAATTTTTAGCAAATGCAGCTTTATAACTTTTCTTGGTGAAATCTTGGATCCTTTTTTTTCCTGTGGAGTCCCTATGCTATGATAGAATTCTTCCAAATTAGCACGCCTAAGTACTGGATGGTGCCTTAAAGGAACAAATTTTTGCATATGGCAGGAAATTCACATTAGAGTTTGAGGCTAATGTGAAGCCATAAACGGATAATACGGTTAACCTTTTTATCTGCCGGTTAACCCATTTTTTATCCGTATTAAATATGGTTCGGGTCAGATATTTTACCCGTTTTTGAATTACTCATTTTCTACCTGAACCGTATCCGACCCGACCCGCCCGTTTACCACCCCTACTCACCAGTTATTAATCGACCCATCTCCTAAAACCTGCCGCCCTTTTTCTAACTGATCCATTTGTCATCATAAATACATCTATCTCTGTCACTGCACTTCACACATCAGCACTACCAAAACCTGTTTCCTATTCTTTCTCTCTTCAGTTCACCAAACCTTCTCTTTTCTTCCCACCATGGCTGAAGATCAAATGATCTCTAGTATTATCGAGTCCGAGCAGTCATACCTTCTTTTTACCTATTACACCTCCGGAAGGGTATAATAATAAAGGAGTTATTTCCAACTTGAAGTGATAATCGAAACGAGATTATTTAATTAAAAATCAGAGTCGCCACTTGGGAGATTTATGGTGTCCCAAGTCACCGGTTTAAATCCCGAATCGAAGAAAAGAATGACTGTTATTATAGTCTGCGAACCAGAAATCCGAGTAAGGAATTCTGTTAACCCGGGAGAAGGTGTTAGGCACTCCCGAGCTCCGTTGTTCTAGCACGGTCGCTTTGATAATACTTGGCTTATGAAATTATTTAATTACTGATTTTAAAACCTATGTGCTTTTGCTTCTTTCACCACTTTTAATTAAGAAAATTATCTGGAAACGGGTTACGCGTACGTATACCCGCTTGTTTGGCGCGTCAAAAATCATGTCATGCGAACGTGTCCACAATTAATAACGCTTTATTATTATTAAGAAAGTTTGGGCCGAAGTTGCGCGAACGCATACTCCGATTTTATTTTTAGAAGTGTAATTATGTTATGCGGACATGACAATCCTGAAAGATATTCTACGAAATATTTAGTTATTTTTACATCTAGGTTACGAAATTTATAAGAGGGCCATATGTAATTTAATAGCGAATGGCATCCCTTAACTACTAACATTAATTTAAAGCTCATGAACCGTTTTATTAAGAAATATTGATCGAAGTTGCGCGAACGCATACTCCTAATTAATTTAGGATCATGGTCATATTACGCGAACGTCTACGCAACCACACTCGTATTTTAAACGGCCCTAAAAGCTTGCTACGAGCATTTATTGTTTGTGGTATCTATATTATGAACTTAAAACAGGCCCGGCGAAATTATTCTTAAGTCGCCCATTATAATTAACTTAACCCAGGTGGCGACTGGGCTTCGAATGAGGCCCAGCCATGGCAGTCCAATCGTGAGGAGTGAATTGCACCTGAGGTCGGCCCAACATCAAAGCTGTAAACAGGAGCCCAACTGTATAGAAGGACCCAATTAGAAAGACAAACTGGGCTGCCTAGAATAAAATGCATAGGGCAGCTGAACCAGCTTCTTAAACAAAATGGGTCCATGACCCAAACCATAATGCAAACGAAATTGACACCATATATGGCTTGAAATTGTGTGTGAAATTCGACTTTTGTACCCTTTAGCACAAATTAACCAAACGATCAAATTTGATTTAAAACAAGGTCATTCCTGTATTTCACTTTCGATTACTAAGTAATGAACAAAATTATAGATCAACTGCTGAAATAAACAAAATTACAAAGCCATGAAGGAACTTAACCAATTGAACAAAAGCCAAAATTACTTGGGATTGAATGGCCATTGTAAAGCCACCATCCCAAAGATAACCTTTCTATAGGCAAGCTATACCTTACAATCACTTTCTAACAGATCCTGTGGGCTTGAATCAACAAGATTGACTCGAAGTAAAATTAAAATGGGAAACCAAACGCAGTAAACTTCATGTACACGACTGTTAAATAACACCATTAACCTGAAAGTCTTATCAGTCCTATTAGAACATACCACATAACTTTGAACCTCATATTTAATCAAGTCAACACTATTATACTTAGTTTTTAGTCTAAAAACCTATTGATTACAGCCATCAGGTTAACAGTTATTATACTAAACCAAACAAAAAAAAACATATGAAAATAGGAACAATAACATGGATTGAAGCTTAAAACATCTTGGATTCACTTCTAATTCATTCAGCAAATCAGCACCTCATACGTGAGTTTAAGTTCAAAGCATATACCTGGAAGTGAACAAAATAAGAGGTGAAGGATCAGCAGTAGCAGAAATAGGGATCAACAACAAGAAATGACCAGTAATGCCAACTTCAAACCCAGAAATGAGGTGCAGCGATCCGAGAGATAGGAAATGTCAATAAAACAGTAACTTGAACAAACTTCAAACCAAAACCCTTTCTAAAACACACAAACTCAAACCATTTCACCTTCAAACTAATCATAAATTGCTTCAGAAATGTGAAAAGAGTTCAAAGATCATTGAAACTCTAATGAAACAGCAAAATTGAATTTCTATTTGTGTATATCAGAATGTATCAGTGTATATTCTCTCACTCAAAAGAAAAATGCTCTCTGTATTCTTTCTTGTTTTTTTTTTTTTATGTTCAAGGCCTTTTTTTTTTGCTTCCTTGATTCCCTATTGCCCTTAATATCCCCGAATGTTCCCCCCTCTTTGTCTTGTGTGTGTGTGTCTTCTATTTAAAGACCAGGCCTAACATCCTCTTTTATTCAATTCTTTCTTTCCAGCTTGTATATTCCTTTACCACTTGTATCCTTTTTGCCTTTTCATCATTAAACCCCATGTTATCTACTTTCCAACTCCTAAAAGGCATTAAACAAGGTGTCAATCTACTAGTAAACCCCCTTTTCATTTTGTAATTCATTACACTAACTTAGTATTTATTATTCAAATAATTGGTGCATCACTAACATTTATTAGTGCCCCTTCCTCCATATGTCAATTATTGAAGCACTACCCTTTATTAAACAATCCCCAGATTACCCCTTACAGCACCTGTTATTTATCACTGGGCCAGCCTTGAATTATCAAAACCAAACATGTCTCAACCCTATCAGTATTCCTAAATGGGCAAACCAATTCTATAAGAGGTGAACAACCATAATGTAGGCTTTAAACCTTGCTTCACTTTCAAAACAGATTTGGTTAATAGATTGATAGTCAAACTGATGGTCTCAAATCTCATAAACAAAGACATTAATATGACCTCCAACAAACATATCGGGGCAGAAACAAAACATTGAGCACGATCTCGATATAGCAGCCATTTAGATCTTTCAATGGGATATAACACTCTCAATCGGAAACAAAGATTGTACGACAGTCCATACGACAATTAAAGCATATAAACTCTAATAGAAAACACATGAATCACAATTGTAGCAACTTGAACAGTGGCAACCATAATCTATGTATCGATTTCTTTACTTTGAAGAACATGAAACAGTAAAATCAAACACAAATAGTCTAGTCAAATGTAGAAGTAACTCAGAAACAGACATTCAAACACGAACCCATTGAACAATGACTACTAGGATCCTGTAATTTCACAATTCTTCCTTAAGTCCCAGACCCAACGTCACTAGCTTTTATCACATTTTCACTTGAGCAAAATTGGCGCAAAAGAATCAGAAACGAAATTAAATGCACGCTGATTATGTCTTGAAGTGAATACAAGCAGAGGGAAAGCTTAATGGTGGATTCCAAAATACAAGAAACAACTATTGAAATTCGTAATTAATCGGAACCGCGAACCAACGAACGATGACTTCGATTTAATCGAACTCCACTATTTGTCTATTTCTTTTCTGATCTCTGACCAAGGGCCTCACCAGATTTTGTTCTCCTCCAGAAATTTATTCGACAAAACTATAAGCTAAAACAGGTTTTAAATCTTCCAACAGACAAATTACTCAGAAAAGGATTCAATCATAAAAGATAACAATGTATCGAAATTTCATGGAGAAGAACAGAGGGCGCGATTCATATTATGTCCAAGTAAACTTGAATTCATAGTTGAATACTTAGTTGGGCATGAAACAATTGAAAGAGCCAAGAATTTTTCAATCAAGAACAAATACCCATAAGATATTACGCTTTCAAAACTTGCTACCTACACTAATGCTAATGAAATTCAGTAACTAAAAATACAAAACAAACCATAAGAAATTAAGACTCATTCATACAGATTTCACAAAAACATAACATGTGTTTAATAACATAGTACCAGAAAAAAAATACAATGAAAGGAGCAAATCTAAAACTAAAACTTCATAAAAAAATGGACGGAACGAGCTACAACTGACCTTTATGCTAACGATTCGATGTCGAACAATGTTGAACTTCCGATGAAACTCAACTTCATTTACACACTGTTTCGATGCTCGACTAACAGACACAGACTCGATGAAACCTCGATCGAAACTCGAACAAGAGCGACAACTACAAACCTCGAAACTTGCCAAATTTCTCTCTGGATTCGACTCGACTGAGTTCGAACATAAACGGATCGGCGATGGCTGTTGCTGGTTCGATATGGCAGGGCGAAGATGGGGTCATTTGGTGTGAAGTGAAAGGAGAGAGCAGGGGTCTTTTGGGTTCAGGGG
>MDKF010688126.1:0-11181 GCA_026770625.1 Nicotiana glauca | reverse complement strand
CTGTTATCGCGGTTTTGCGCTAATAGGCCATGCGCGTGCCTGGTTTTTATGAGTGCTCTAGAAATTTTGCCAAAATTTTTATAGGAGCAACACCACTCCATACTCAAATAGGTCCCTCCATCAAGTGTATTCTACAGCACAATACACCTCCTACAATAGGCTATAGATTATTGGATTAAGAGTTTAATAACTCAACCTCACATTCCTTGCAGTCTTGCACTATATACACATACACCATTGGAAGAGACATAATTTAATAATGCATACCCGATCAACTAATGACTTGTTATTACCAATATGAACCAATTTCATGGGATCTCCAATCACATAGGTTGGGTTACCATCAATATTGATACATCTCAAATTGGCAAAAGTCTCAACCCCTCGATGTTTCACTTATAAGTCAAAGGGTCGGCTAAATCCTTTTTTGACTACACATAATATGTATAAAAAATTATCGTATCTAAGCAATTGCTTTATGACATTATATTTTTAAAAAACGTGTCTACTTTTCCCATTTAAAGATTTATTTTCTTACAATGGTTATTGAGCTTTGGCAATCACAATTAATAGACATAATTATTGTCGGTTTAACTCACCAAGAGGTTTCTTAATCAACCTCACTTTCATACAATTTTAATACCACAACACCCACCAAAAGGTGATCAGACAGTCATGATTGAGTTTTTCTCATTTGAATATGAGATCCAATATCATCACTGTATCTTTCTAATACAGTGAAAAATTCACATACAAAATACTAACTCATAGTATTTCTCAAGTAAGGCATAAAATTTGTCACGAACCTAAAACTGACCCTTTCGTGATGGCGCCTATCGTGAAACTAGGCCAGCTGACACAACTATCGAATTAACTATTTAATCAATAACAATCATTCTTAAACCTTTAATTAATCAGATATCTCATAATGTGAGTCTAAATGAACAGTGCGAAATAAAAACACAAGCTCGACATTGGGGTGTGACAAGTCACGAGCATCTACTAAGTTCTGAACACAACTACGAATCTAAAAAATGTACTAGATACAATCTAAGGAAGACAAGAGGGAGAAAAGCAGTGCTGTGAACATCGGGAAGCTACCTTGCTAACTCCAATGACTCTGCCACTGAGCAATCAACACCCACTACCGGGTTCAGAACTACATGAATCTGCACACAAGGTGGAGGGAGTAATGTGAGTATGCCAAATCAGTAAGTAATAAAAGTAAATGAAAGCTGAGTAGTAAGAAAATACGTAATCCACGTCATAATGCTACAACAAAAGCAGTATATTTCCAAAACAGTATAGAAATCGTTTACTTCGTAAATCATGCTCAGTTTCGGTAAAACCTTTTAAAAGCAATTTTCAATAGTTTCAAACGAGTGATAAAAATAGTGAGTAGATATGACAGAAACATAAACAGTCCCTCGGGCAAAACATGTACCATAAGCCGCCTCTCGGTCTACCTTATAATCACTCGTAATTAGCCCCTCGGGCATAACATGAATCAAGAACCGCCCTCGGGCAACATGGATCAAGAACAGCCTCTCGGACTTCAATATGAAACAACAACATCCCCTCGGGTTACAACACATCACTCATACTGGGTACCCACACTTACTGGGGGTGTACAGACTCCGAGAGGGGCTCCTTACGGCCCAAGCGCAATATCAAGCCATCTCGTGGCATAATCAAACATGCTCTCGGCATCATATCAATCACAAGCCACCTCGTGGCATAATAAATCAGGCCCTCGGCCTCTCATATATCACAAATCAGTACCACATGCTGCGGCGCGCAGCCCGATCCCATGATATCCTCACAATACAGGCCTTCGGCCTCACTCAGTCAGATCTCACTCAAGCCCCTCTGGCTGACAGTAAAACAAGTACTCGACTCAAAATCATTTGTGAAATCAAAATGAGTAAATAAAATCGAGTTATGAAAACAGTAAGAATATAGTATGACTGAGTGTAAACATTAACCAAAACAGTGAGGTAAAACACTAGTAAAAGCCCCTAAGGGTCCAAACAATCGGCACAAGGCCCAGACACGGGATTTAGCCCCAAACACAATAATATTTTCCAAAAATAACAATATCAAATAGTCTTAAAGTAAAATACTCGACTTAATAGTCATACAGGATGGACCAAGTCACAATCCCCAACGGTACACGACCTCACACTCGTCATCTAGTGTATGCGTCACCTCAAAGTAGCACAACAATGTGAAATCCGGGGTTTCATACCCTCAGAACAATATTTACAATCATTACTTACCTCTATCCGGTCCAAACACTAGACCGTGATGCCTTTGTCTCTCGAATCGGCCTCCGGATGCTCCAAATCTATCCAAAAACAGATTTATACCATAACAAATATGATAAGGGAACAAAGCCTACTCGAAAATATCCAATTAATACCAAAAATCCCGAAATTGGCCAAACTTAATCCCTGGGCACACGTCTCGGAATCCGATAAAAATCACACCAATATTATCTTTACATCTCACGAGTTCATACAGACCTAGAACATCAAAATCGGACCTCAAATGGCCCCTCAAATTTCCAATTTACACTCTTCAAATTCAAGCCCTAATTCCCCAATTTTAGGCTTTAAATTTCACATATTTCATGTTTAAAAAGTAAGAATCAACATAGGATCGAGTATTGAGTTTGAAATTCTTACCTCCAAGAAGTTCTCTTTGATTCCCTCTTCAATCTCCCTCAACAAGCTCCAAAATCGAGTCAAAAATGGTGAACTTAGGCCAAAGTCGCGAAAATAGCCTTTTAAACATTCTGCACAGCGATTTGAAACCCTTCTTCGCGAACGCAGTCAAAGCCTCGCATTCGCGAAGCACAAAAATACCATTGACCAAAAATCCCCTTATGCGAACGTGAACACTACCCTCGCGAACGCGACACCTTACTCAGCTTAACCTACGCAAACGCGTTGCCTCAGTTGCGAACGCGATGCTTTAGGGCATGGTGCCCAAGTCTACTTCACCCTTCTACACGAACGCGAACAATGCCACGCGTTCGCGGTCAATCTTCGCAAACGCGAGACCAACATCGCAAATGTGAAGGGTAACTGGCCTGCCTCACTCAACATCTCTTCGCGAACGCGAAGAGCAGAACTCTACAACACTGAGCTGAAGAAATCTGCAACTTTCAAAATAAGGATTTGATCCGTTTAAACACCCGAAACTCGCTCGAGGCCCTCAGGACCTCAACCAAACATGCCAACATATCCATATCATCATTCAAACTTGTTCCAACCTTCGAAACGCTCAAAACAACATCAAAACACAAAGGGCACATCGGATTCAAGCCTAGGAATTCCAAAAACTTTCAAATTCTGCTTTCGATCAAAAAGTCTATCAAACCTCGTTCGAATGACCTAAAATTTTTCACACATGTCACAAATGACACAACGGACCTACTCCAACTTCCAGAATTCCATTCCGACCCCTATATCAAAATCTCGCCTATCAACTGGAAATTGCCGAAATTCCAATTTTGCCAATTCAAGCCTAAATCTACTTCGGACCTCCAAAACACATTCTGATCACGCTCTTAAGTCCCAAATCACCTAACGGAGCTAACCAAATCATAAAATTTTCAATTCGAGATCATATAATAACAAGTCAAAACGTGGTCAACCTTTCAAAATTTAAGCTTCAAACTGAGAACTGTTATTCCAAATTTATTTCGATTATCCTGAAAACCAAAACCGACGATTTACATAAGTCATAATACCTCATACAGGGCTAGTCATGCCCGAGAAGTGGCAAGCGAAGTGCAAAAGCTCAAAACGACTGGTCGGGTCGTTACATCCTCTCCCGCTTAAACATACGTTCGTCCTCGAACGTGCCCATAGTTGTTCCAAAATCCAACAAGTCACTGTATGACCTTACCATGCAGATATGCGGGGGTGATCCCGCGTCACCCTATCTCATATAGGTCCGATAACACAATGTAACTAAAATTTTGCAATCCAACCTAGCCATAAACCTTAGAACCACATTTCCACTTCTAAAATCATCTACAAGATTAGAATCTCATATTTATACTTTGAATAAGCCCGAACAAGCTGTAATAACACATACCTATAACCTCAGGTGCAATTACATGACATACCATATAACTCAAACACTTGTAGCGATAACTTCTAATCACAGTAGTTGCTCAAAATATCTGAATTTCGATAATAAGCCTTTTATCAAATAAAACCTCATCCAACACTTCTCTATACTGCCAATGATAAATGAAACACATAGGAAGTCATAACCACTCCTCAGATCAACCATTCGTGAAGCCACTTCTCCTTTAACAAGGACCATAGCAAATTTCTAAGCCAAATATCGATATTATCCCTCCAACATACTGAAATCGAATCCATTTGTATTCATTATAGATCCCAACAATCTCATCTAATTCCAACACAACTACTCTGGTGGTGACATAACACATCAATACAATCTAAAGCCACAACTCGTGCAATCCGTGCACAAATAAGCAACAATCTGAACGTACTCAAATCATGGGAATGACCCCAATGAGAGAACTGAACGCAAGCTCATCAGTACCACTACAACACAATGCTGAGAACCCATCACACGTCGTAGAACTAGACCACACGAATCTAACCCGAAGGATCATACCTCCACATAACTTCACTACAATACGCGACCCTATCCACATACTGGTCCACAAGAAACAAGTCAAGTCACTATGCTCAAAATCGATAATCACGCGCAATTTGATGTCTAGCACCAAAGCAAATCATCATTACCACGGCAAAGCAATTGACATAAAATTACACAGACCCGAAAGGACATAACCTATACGCCATCTGGTGAACAATACCAATACTCTTCCCGCTCGAATTCCATTGAGAGACCCCAACAAAACCGCACCACATGTGCCTATAACCAATAAATCCCAATACCTCATAACATGGAAAGGTAACTCATAGATCTCCCCAGATCACTAATAAGCTCAATAACAATCGAATCAACACATCTCTCAACAATACAACTCGGAGTCAACCAAGCCGACTCGAGTTAGAACACACATCCATATTGGCCTACCAATAAACCCTTATCAAGGAGTTCCTGACATTTCTACTTCAACTCTTTTAACTCCGCCGGTGCCATACGATACGGTGCCTGGCACCAAATCAATACCGAAATCAACAACCCTATCCAGCGACATGCCTGACAGCAGGAAACACATCCGGAGAACCCCTTACCACTGTAACTGAATCAATGGTAGAAGTCTCTACACTGACATCCATCACGGAGGCCAAATAAGAAAGACAACCCCTCTCATCCATCCACTGGGTCTTCAAAAATGATACCCCTACTGGGAACATAATTCGTCGAACCTCGCCACTCAATCTGTGACATTCCCGGTATAGCCAACGTTGTCTTCTTAGCACAAAAGCTTAGAATAACACAACACCGAGAACCATTCTATGCCCAATATCACATCCAAAATCAAACATACCAAGAAACAAAGGATCCACTCGGGTCTCCAAGTCCATAACGCACACAAATCACCATATGTGATCCCCATTCTGCTGTCTAAATATATACCATACCTCCAATACCCAATCATTTCATGAGAGGTACCCTTATAATTCTTCTGTGTCACCAAGCAAACTCGAATATCAGCAGTCGATCCAATAAGAGAGTGCCATATCACTAATGAAGTATCCTCAACTCAAACACATCGCCCTTCCTCAAATGTATACTCTTATCAAGCCATACAAGTTAGTAATATCATTTCCCTAGCCATCTGAACTATCCATGCTGCTTAAGAATTTATGACCTTCCTTTCAAAACTAAACTGTGACCTTACACATGCAAATCTCAACCCTACACAACATACCGCATGTACCATACCACCCCATGATAAATATGAGAACTTCATAAACCATTACGAGCCACAACTACTACGTACCCAACCAGCCAAGAACTTTCTATTGATTCCATCTAGAAGAAAATCACTATACATTCCATGCTCATCACGCTAGTAGCAAATATACATCTCTTACCATGGTAGAAACCATCAAAAACCCTCTAAATTCCATTTGTACAAAACTAAACTGTCAGGACTGAATCCTTCTAACTCAACCTAGCTACGCAGGCTACTAAAACCCAAGAGCATTGCCGCGAAACACCTGCAAAAACTCATTACCTCTTAAGCATCCAAAGAACTAATCATATCCTTACCATGATGATCCGTCCAACTATCAAGCTATCCCATCTATCCAATTTCCTTCAACTTGATACTCTTTCTTGCTATAACACTACAATTTCTCAACCCAAACTCACCATACGAGACCCAAGCATAAAACCACACTGTCTAAGGCTCATAAGCCGCTGAATACTCTCTTAAATATTCCCAAAAGCACCACATTCAAAATACCTACCCTGAAGGGACTTCTTACAAATCCAAAGCCATTACCTTTACCTTCCTGATACTAATAAATAGAATCCAATAATGATATAGAATACCACGAGTCTTGACACCCTCAAATGCAAACCTCAGTTTCTAGCCAAATATACAACTTGAACATCGCCAATTATTACATGTAAAATATTTAACCCATTAGAACCATTCTTGAGAGTCATCCACTCTACTCAATCAACAATTAGACCGATCAAACGGATCGGATGACCTGTGCTCCATTAGCACTCCAACACAGCAAAATGTAACCTCTCCTTAATGCAACCAAGCAATTTCATGATCTATGCACCGTGCATCCTTTACCAATAACAACTCAAATCATTCCGTGATTCTCATACACCCATAAAGTATGAAATAACCTTTATTGAATTCTTCCTTTACTCGAGCCATCCTTGGTCTCAACCTTCGTAAGCCATAACTGATTCAGCAGTACGCCTCAAACTGGAGCCAACATAGCACATAACTGTGCAATCAACTAATCCATAACAGACTCCCCCACTTGGCTCAAAGCCATAGATCAAAACAAATAATAACTCATAATGAATATACTCAATTACTGCCATAATACCATAGTGAGATTAACTCGATCCTTCATAAGCTCGTGTCACACAGACCATCTAGTACTTCAAATCTTCTGCAAATCTCGTGTTCACCCTCGTAACAATCAAGCACACTCTTTTAAGCAACCCCAAATTTAAATTGCATCACATATATTTTACTAGTAAAGGATATCTCCCAACAAAAGCATAGGGACCACACAAACTTCAGAACACTCCGCAGAAGATAACCTACCTGCTTCGCCTCAAACTAACATCTCTTTATACCCTTCCACCGTTATAAACATTATGCAGTCACTTAATCTTCCTAAGTTTGAACTCATATCACAACGTGAAATCTACTTCATTTCCCAACTACACAACATGAAAAGGTCCTTCAACGCGCCCACAACTCAGATATACATCAAATCACGACAGAAATCAAGCATCGGATAGTTCAGACTACCCCCAAGAAGACTGTAATTATCTCATTCAAATCATTTGAACACATCTCGCAGTCACATTATACTCATCAAAGAGTCATCCAGCCATCACTTCCACTAATAGGGACACTACCGAACATATAAATTCAAAAAGCACATGCTCACACAATCAAAACCTCAGTGCTTGATAACTAGGGAATGTGATGCATTTTACACTCCTTCATGCTCAAGATTTGATTAGAAATATGAACAAAATAGTCCCAAAGGCTCACAAGTTGTGTTTGATTGCAGGTTTGATCAACAAGGTGTCAAATACCAACTCAAAAAGGAGTGAAACTTGCACAAGTACCAAGACAAGATCAAGCTCAGTCAAACAGGGCTAGTGCGACTGCATACCATTCTGTGCAGTCCGCACAAGTGAAGTTCAGAGAGTGTGCATCTCAGGCCAAAAGGCAATTTGGCCGCAATGGATTTTCTGCGGTCCGCATTGGGTTTACTGCGGTCGCACTCAATTTAGTGCGGTTCGCAGAGCCAAGGTTCATAGAGTTTCCAAATTGTAGATTGAAGACCAATGCGTCCGCGCTCCATTTCAAGTGGATCGCACTAGAAGTCACCGTGGCCGCACTCAATTTTGTGCGATCCGCATTGCCCAAATTTAGAGAGCTGGATATTCAAGTTAAGAGCCTTAGTGCGGCCACAATTGATTTTATGTTGTCCGCACTAGTCCTGCAGAGGTGTTTTTGTCCAAGATTTTTAGCCTAGTATAAATAGATTCGTTTTCCATTTCTAGGTCATCAGATAGTTTTGTACTGAGAGCTGCGCTCGTGACTTCATTTCTTTTAGCTATTAAGTAATTTTGGCGTAATTTCAACATTGAATCTTCAAAGCAATTAATTATTATGAGTTTATCTTCATCTATTTCTTTATTTTCATCTATAATTATGAGTTGCTAGACCCATAAGCTAGGGTTGTGGCTCAACCCGTGTAGGTAATTGATGGGTCTTGTGTTTTGATGCATGATTGTCTATGGGTGTTTGATATTTGGGCTAATTTAGGGTTTTAATTGTGAATTAGTGGCTGCAAATACTAGTTTATGCTTTGTAGACTTTGGCTATTCTTGAGAAAGAGAGCCTAAGTCCATGAAATTAGCCAATAAGGAATTAGGGCGTATTCAAGAGATTGATAGCCCCAATTGAAGGGTTAAACCTAGAGATAGTAATACCTGATGGGAATTTTGATTGCTTGTGCAAATTTACATAGCCAATTGGTCTTGAGAAAGTCAATTCGGGGAAAATCACTCGACTTATCGAGAGGTATAGAGTGAGTAGAATCGTGCAATGGTTATATCATATTCCCCAAATGTGACAATCTAGCTTTAGACTCAAGAATCCGTCAATTGACCACCTAGGTGAAAGTCACTACCCTAGTGCCTTTTAATCATTTGAACAACTCGCAGTAGTTTAACCCTAGCTTATTTTAGTGTAATTGAGCATTGTAGTTTTATAAAATTAGAATCGTAATCAAAACCAAAAATGGGTAGAAGTGCAATTTGGAGCAAATACACAACTCCACTTGATATAGACACCCAACTCCAATATCTAGCTCCTTGTGGAAATCGATCCCGGCCTTAATTAGGTAAAAGTTGCTTCGACCTCTCCCGCTACTCAATAGTAGTGTAGGGTTGGCCTCGATCACGTTTTGACGTCGTTGCCGGGGAGCTAACAGTTTTGGCTATATACTAAATAGTCTTATGTATTGTTCTTCTTTCCTTCTTTGTTACTAACTTGTGTGTGTCACAATGTCAGGTACAAAACGGCAGCAAATGTTAATGACCCTCTTGGAAATGTGATTGCGGAAGAGGTATATGATGTCGTAGATGATGAGGTACCTCTTGTACCTCAAGGAAAACAGAGAGGCCGCCAGGCCAATGCTAATGATAATGTTCCAGATCATCCTCTGCCACCTCCAAAAGTGGCTCCTCGAGTGCTTCCAAACCAAGGATATGCAAGTGCAATTGTCCCACCCCGAATTCGGGTAGGCAATTTCCAAATTACTAATGTATTGCTGACATTGCTAGAGCAACATGGGTATTTCACGGGCGCTGCCACTCAAAATGCTTACAAACATATCAAGGGTTCATAGATACCTGTTGGGGGAGCAAGCAAACTAATGTGTCCAAGGATGCACTCCGGTTAAGACTCTTCCCATTTTCACTTAGAGGGAAGGTGTTGAATTGGCTTGAGAGACTTTCCAACCATTCCATTACTACTTGGGATGAGTTGACGGACAAGTTTATTGCAAAGTTCTTCTCACCAGGGCATACGGAAGCATTGCGGGATGAGATCTTAGCTTTCAAACAGGAGCCCGCCGAACCATTGCATGAAATTTGGGAGAGATATAGAACCACGATGAAGGAATGCCCCAACAATAATATGACGGAGAATATGTTGCAACAAACTTTATACCGGGGCATCAACACAACAAATCAATGCATAGTGAATCAACTTGCTAGGGTAATTTCATGAATTTGACGTCTGATGAAGCTTGTGTCATTCTTGATGAGATGGCTGACACGTCCTTCACTTGGCAAAGTAGAGGCAATGTGCCCCAGGGTGACCCCACAGTCACTCATTTGCATAAAGAATTACATGATCATTGGTAGGCGATAGTTGAGTTGACATTAACCATGAACCACCTAGCAAAGGCACAGTTGTAACAAGTCCAAAATCCTCGCTAAGTGAATGCCATGGAGGGTGTTAACATGCTAGTGAACCAAAGAAGACAAAGAGGTTAACGGAAACAAGGGAGTTCGGATCAATTTTACAATGATAGTAGTAGATTCCAATATGATGGTTATGATGGGCAGAATAAAGAGGTACAATATGTGAATAATTATCAAGGCCAAAGAGGAAGTTCTTCCAACCAACAGCAACAATCGAGATCCCAAGACAATTAGGGTAATCAACAACAATGGAACAATAATTGGGGAAACAATAATCAAAATCCAAATTGGGGCAATCAAAACAACAATCAGAGCAATCAGGGAAACTGGGGGAACAACAATAATCAGGGTGGATGGAACAATAACGAGGGAAATCAGGGGCAAGGCTTTCAAAGACCCCCAATGTACCAACAACTGAGCAACCCACCACCTTTTCCATCCCAGGGTCCTAGTTCTTCCAACAATGAAATGGGGAGAAGTGAAATGATGTTTGAACAGATGATGAAAAAGAATGTTGACTCTAAAGCGTATTGGTTTCTCACAACGCTTCAATTAGGAATTTGGAGGTTCAGCTAGGCCAAATCTCACAGTCTTTGAATACTCTCCCTAAGGTGGATCTACTGAGTGATACGGTGGTTAAACCAAAGGGTGGGAATAATCATGTTATGGCGGTAATTACTAGGAGTGGACGAGGGGGTGATGTGAATTCCTCCAAACAACATCAAGTTTTGGGTGATGAAGTTGAGTTGCAAGAAGATGAAGTTCCGTTGGTGGTTGAGAATGTGGTTGATGAGAATATGAATGAAGAAGTGAGGATCGATATTCAAGATCCTGAGGTGGAAACACGAAATGACGTGAACCCGTCTAGGGAACACATAATAGACATGCCGGAGCCAGTTGTGCCAAAAGCCAAGGCACCCTTGCCTAGGACACCTCCACCTTATCCTCAAAGGCTAGCCAAGCAGAAAAATGAGAATTAGTACAAAAAGTTCATTGACATGATGA
>MU744394.1:1204-14364 GCA_026770625.1 Nicotiana glauca | reverse complement strand
TTGTATAAGGACAAGATGAAGTACCTTCATGACAAATATGCTCATGGAAAGGAGTTCAAAGTTAGTGATTTGGTCCTCTTGTTCAATTCTGGTCTACGGTTGTATCGAAAAAGCTGAAATCGGAGTGGACCATTTGAAGTTTTGTGTGTGACCCCGTTTGGTGCTCTAGATTTGAAGAACAAAAGTGGTGAAGTCTTTAGGGTGAATGGGCACCGTGTCAAGCAATATCTTGGGAAGTTTGATGATAGACATATGGTGGCTGTTGTTCATTTCAAATGATATGATGGTAACCTGCGTCGTGCCGCGACGTTAAATCAGGTGCTTCTTGGGAGGCAACCCATGTGTTCTACTTTTTGTTTTCTTTGACTTTCTTGGTAGTATAGGATTGATTTTTGGGCTAATTGGTTGTGAGATGTTCCATGGATTGTGTTTTTGCAGTGCAAAACATGATAGAAAATTAAACAAGTCTCTAAAGTTTCCAGTGCGGCCGTACTACACTTTATGCGATCCGCCCTGGTGTGAGCTAATGTGAGGGCTCTCTGAAGTTAGCCACCGTGGCTGCATTGTATTTAGTCCGGTCCACAGTGGAGCTGTGTGGCCGCAGTACCTTTTGTGCGAACCGCACAGGCCTGATCCCTAAGGTTTGCATAAAAAAACCCAGCACGGACCGCAGTCCTTTTTGTGCAGCCACGCTGGAAGGTAAGAATGGGTCCCACAGGCTTCTCTATAAATAGACCTCTAGGGTCTCCTGTTACCCTTTCCGAAAAATTAACTCTTAGAAACCCTAAAACTATTGTTCATCTTTTCTCTTCATCATAATAGCTTGTTTGCATTGTGGTGATTCACTTCTTCTCAATATTTGGTAACAATTTACCCACTTCTTTTTAGTTTAATTGTTTAATTTCATTTTATTTTCTTTTCTATTAGCTTTGCAGTCTTCTCCTCCTGTAATTCTTAAATTTTTAGGTTAGTTTAGTTTAGCTATTAATTTTTGTGCGATTAGTGAGCATATTGAATTGGGTAATTGAGTAGGGACCAAATCTAGGTGTAAAATTTGAACTAAAATGCAAAATCCCACAACCCTAACTCAGTGCCATGATTAAGCACACTCTACGGACCCGCAGTCATGTTTGTGCGATCCGCAATGCTCTGATGCGGTACCATTTTTATGCCTCACGGTGATGATTTTCTCAAAGTTGAACTCTTGCCCAGCGATGCCGCACTACATTTTATGCAGTCCGCGCTGGCCCACTGCGGCCACGGTGCTACTTTGTGGGGGCCGCGGTGGTTAGATTCAGAGAGTTATTTTTCTAAACCTTACCCATGTGCGGACCGCGATCATTTCTGTGCGGTTCGCGGTGGCTCCCGTGTGGCCGCACTCCTTTTTGTATGGTCTACACTGGCTTGTTTCTGCAACTATGTCTACAACTATCTGCTTCTGTTCTATAATTCATTATGTACATATGTATAACTGCTTCTGCTGATACTAACGATGTTAGACGACTTGTTTGCAGATAATGGTTAAACAACAGGGAGGAAAAGGATCAAAACAACCCGAGAGAGGTGAATCCTCCCGAAGGGGCAAAGGAAAGAAAATGATTAAAGTCACTCCCCAAGCTCGGTAAAACATAAAACAAACTAGGAAGCTGATAAAAGCTGCAGATAGAGCTGCTTCCCATTCTTCAAGAAGTGAGTACCAACTGTCAAAGGACATCGCTTCTTACTCCATGCCAGAATATGTGGAAGCACCCACTATTTGAAGGCCAACAATTGCCATTTCTGAGTCGTCTGAGGGATCAATAGCCAGAAGTGGGGACTACTCCACCTCCCCTACAGCTTCATTATCTGGGGAGAGTACAAAAGGAGGTGAGGAGGAGGTACAGGTAGATGAGGGGGTAGCTGAAGGTGGTGAGCCTCCGGTGGGAGGCATTGCCCGAACTAGGAATCCTGATGTGTGGCAAGATAGATTTGTGAGCCGAGTGGAATACCATAAGTTTAGGGAGTGGTGGCTGGTGAGACATTTAATACCGGAGCAGAGTTTTATTGACAAAGACTTATTACCCCAAAACCCTGATGTGCAAAGTTAATTTAGGACTTGAGTGGGCTGGGAAATATTTATGGAGAAGTGTATAGATGTAAATGAACACATGGTCAAGGAATTTTATTGCAACGTAGCCCACATAAAAAAAGGGCTCAAAAGTGACCAAGGTTCGCGACAAGACTGTATTGTTTGAAGGGATTCACCTGAATGAATATTTGGGCTTCAATGATGAGGATGAGTCTCTATATCTGGCAAAGTTAGAGATGGGTGAGAAGGTCCGTCCATGGTTAGTTTAGTACCTGGAAATCCCAGGTACCATTTTGGAGTGGTTGACAGTTGGGCTAAAAATTTGCGGAGGACCCTGAACTTTGAGGCTAGGGGTTGGTTGACTTTTGTTTGCAGGTGGTTGGACCCCACTAAATATGATTAGACCATTCCTCTCCACTAGGCCGTATTAGTTTCTTCCATTATGGCGGGATACCCCATCAATATGGGGAATGTGATGTCCCGCATCATCTCTCTTGTGGGCTCCGAGACCGACCGAAACTATCCTTTCCCCAGCACCCTCTCTATGTATTTTCGGGACTTGGAGCTGGAAACGAAGCCCTATGACGTCAAGGACAGCCGGTAGCTCCGTTCTCATGGTATAGTTTGAAGGGGCCAGACAACCCCAAGGACAAGAACTACAAGGCCCCTGCTTCTGCCCCAACTGCCCAGTCTGAAGACCCATTTATGGTAGAGGCCTCCACTGAGCCTGCCTCCATAGTTGCTGACATACCTCCCGGACTTTCCACTACTGTTGACTTGCCTCCTGGTCCTTCTACCTCAGCTAGCCCGGAGATTCCATCTTCCCGGGCCCATCCTATAACTGCCCACCAGCTGAGCCAAACACTTAAGAGCCTCAATAACTAGATGTATACTGCTTCATCAAAGTTGTCTACCTTGACCTCCACCATTGCAGCTCAGTCGGCTCCTCAGCTAGCACAGGTCCCACAGTCTATAGAGGATGCGTTGAAGAATATACTTGACAACCAGGAGAAGATACTCAGTACCCAGGCTGATTTGGCAAAGGTAGTGAATTTACATGGCAAAGCTCTAAAGGAGCTTGCCAAGGAGCACAAGAAGATGCGCAAGACACGGGCCACCCGGGAGTCCGTGAAGGAGTTGAGGGAGGATGTGGATAGACTGAAGGCAGACCAGCTACCTTTAGACCTATTATTTGAGGACCCAGCTCCAATAGCAGTGCCAACAGCAGTCACAGATCCGGAGCAGACACAGAGGCCTCCAAACAAGAGGAGGAAGATCCCTAGAGAAGATGATACCATAATCCATCTGGCAGACCCACCGAGACTTTCTCCAGTTAGCCACAGGATGTACCAGATCCACAGCTAGCCCATGTCCAGTTCCAGGTCCCAGCAGCTGAGCAGCAGGATACCGGGAACCAGTCTGAGGTTCCCAAGCATACCAAGGACCCAGGGACCACTCATGATCCTATGTAGACGGACGAGGCTTAGGGAGTCTTCATATCATTTCCTTATACTTTTTGGTGCTTATTTGCTTTTCTTGGAATTGGGGACAATGCCAACTTTTATTTGAGGGTACACCCTACATTATATTCTTGGATGATTGTATATATACTGATTTAGTTTATGCTTTCTTTGATTTTCATTTTTTCTGTATATAATCTTACATTTAGTTACTTTTATTGCATATTTTATCTTTCATTTGGTCTGTGTATAAAAGTTACATTACTGTATATATTCATCCCCCATTGTATATTCATTCCCCTATTGTACATATTCATTATATTTTCTATTTTCGCAAAAAAATTTCATTTTTAGCTTCTTATATTGGCTCGTAGCATTTTGTTTTGTTTCGGACATTTTTAATAAGCCTTTGATTTTCTTAATGCCACGGTTCTTTTCAGAGGTGGAGTATTGTGTGATCCGGGTGGCTCTTCCCAATGATAGATGGCGTGACAACCTTTGGAAGTCCCAAAAAATGTTGGAAGTGACATTTGGAACAATTACACGACTCTAGACTAGATAGATACTCGACTCCCTTTCTAGCTCCCTGAGGAATTCGATCCCGAACCTCATATCGGGTAAAAGCTATTGCGACCCTCTCTTCCTACTTTGTAGCAGTATGGAGTTGGCAGCGATCATTGGTCTCCAATTGGATGGTTTGAGCCGGAGGAGGCTCGGTTGTTGGGTACGAATCTGGTTCAGGATGCCTTGGACAAGGTTAGGATCATTCAGGATAGGCTTCGTTTAGCTCATCCAGGTAAAAAAGTTATGCCGACCGCAAGGTTCAAGATTTGGCTTTCATGGTTGGTGAGCACATATTGTTTTGAGTGTCGTCTATGAAAGGCATGATGATATTTGGGAAGAAGGGCAATCTTAGCCCTAGGTTCATTGGTCCGTTTGAGATTCTTGATCGAGTGGGAGAGGTGGCTTATAGACTTGCATTTCTGCCGAGCTTATCAATCGTGCATCCAGTGTTTCATGTATCCATGCTTCGGAGGTATCACAACAATCCCTCCCATGTGTTAGATTTCAGCACCGTCCAGCTAGACAAGGACAAGGACAAGGACTTGTCTTATGAGGAGGAGCCAATGGCTATCCTATACCGGGAGGTTCGTCAGTAGAGGTGGAAGAGTTTTCCCTCTATTAGTGTTTAGTGGAGAGTTTAACCTGCTGAGGCATCAACCTAGGAGTCCGAGTTCGATATGCAGAGCTGTTATCCCCATCTTTTCCCCGACTCATGTACTTCCTTCTTCTGTCCATTCGAGGACGAACGGTTGTTTTAGAGGTGGAGAATGTGATGACTCAAAAGGTCATCACTTGCTTTTAAATTAAATAATGTGTTTCTGAGGCCTTGAAAACCTCATTTAGAGTCACCTCAATTTGCGTGCGCAATCCGGGCGCATAGCCAGAAAGCTTAAATATGAAAATTTATGAAAAATGATAAAATTTGGATAATAAATAAATTAATTTGACTTCGGTCAATGTTTTGGTTAAACGGACCCGGACCCATGAATTGACGGTCCCAGAGGGTCCGTAGGAAAATACGGGACTTGGACATATGCTCCGAAAATGAATTCCGAGGTCCCAAGCCCAAGAAATGTATTTTTAAAGGAAATTATTTTCTGAAATTGTTTAAGAAAATTTGAAATACTATTTTAATAATAACATGGTGGTATCGGGCCCATATTTTGGTTCCGGCACCCGATACAAGTCTTATATATGAATTAAGATATTTCTGTAAAATTTGGTAAAAAACAGATGTCGTTTGACGTGATTCGGACCTAAATTGCTAAAGTTGATACTTTATGAAGTTTGAGAAAAATTCTTTGATTTTGAGGTTTAATTCATTGTTATTAAGGTTATTTTGGTGATTTGATTGCGCGGATAAGTTTGTATGATGTTGTTGAGTTAGTACGTGTGTTTGGTTAGGAGCCCCAAAGGCTCGGGTGTATTTCAGGATGTTTTAGACTTAAGAAAAGTTACAAAAATAGTTGTTCTGGTGTACTGACGTTTTCTTTTTCACGTTCGTGGGGTGGCCCTCGCGAAGGCGATGCGTAAATGATGCCGGAGGAATTTCCTTCTACGTGAACGCGTAGCTCAGGTTGCGAACGTGAGGCAGTGGGGGTTATGCCTTCACGAACACGNGCCCTCGCGAAGGCGATGCGTAAATGATGCCGGAGGAATTTCCTTCTACGTGAACGCGTAGCTCAGGTTGCGAACGCGAGGCAGTGGGGGGTTATGCCTTCACGAACACCGTCCTGGCCATGCGAATGAAGGCCAAGTGGACCTGGAAAGGGGGTGGGGCATTTGTCTTACGCGAACACGACCCATTGGACGTGAACGCGAGGGATTGAGGAGATCCTTCTCCGTTCACGCGAGCCCATTCATGCGAACGGGAAATCCTGGAGGCTTGACTCATCACAAACGCGATGAGTCTATCGCGAACGCGAAGAACATTTTTCCCAATTATTTTAAAAGACCCAAAATAGAACACTTACGGAGTTTTACAAAATTTCATAAACCTCTTCTTCTCCAAAGCTCTTAGGCAATTTTTGAAGTGTTTCCTCTCCATAATTGCTTGGGTAAGTAATTTTTAACTTGTTTTCTTCCATTTTTATAAACACCCACTAGATTTCTAGGCCTAAAACATATGATTAAGGGTAGGAAATTAGGAATTTGGGTAGAATTAAGGATTTTTGATTAATTTCCATTTAGACCTTGTTTTGGGGTTGAATTCTGGAACTAATCATATATTCGGGGTCGTGGGTTAATGGGGGAGCGGATTTTGGTTCGAACTTTATGTTTTGACCAAGTGGGCCCGAGGTTCGTTTTTGGGTTTTTAGAAAGAATGATTAGAAAGCTATAATTTGGCATTGGAATTGAATTTTTTGGTGTTTATTGACGTTATGAAGTCAATTACGTACATATACAATTGATTTGGAGCCGAATTCGAAAGGAAAGGCGGTATTTGAGGATTGAGCTAGCCTTGGAAGTTTGAGGTAAGTGTCCGGTCTAACCTTAGCTTAAGGGATTAGGAGTTGTGTCCTCTTTGCTAATTGCTTCTTGTTGAATACGGCGTATAGACATGGTGACGAGTATCTATACGTTGGTATCGATCATGACCGTGAGTCTTATATTGACATATATTGTGTTCTTAAATGTTGCTATGGATACTTTAATTGATAATTCTCGATATTGAGCAAAGATTTGGTTTATTCACGTGGATTTTATTTATGATTAAGCATTGGTGCTAGTTGAGATGAGCAGAAGTTGAGTTAGGCTTGGTTATAGCTGATACTCCCTGTCGGGATGTTTGTTTGGTATTGTTGTTCCCTTGCCGGGAGGTTATTATACTGCTTTTGTTCCCTTGTCGGGATTCCTTGTGATTTTTTGTTGGCTTGTAAATGGGATCGGGTGGTACGCCTACCACAAGATGTAATAAAATGGGAGCGGGTGGTACGCCTACCACGAGATATAATGAAGTGGGATCGGGTAGTATGCCTACCACAAGATATAATGAAATGGGAGTGGGTTGTACACCTACCACAAGATATGATAAAATGGGAACGGGTAGTATGCCTACCACAAGATATGTGAAATGGGATCGGGTTGCACGCCTGCAACGAGATGTGAACCAAAATTGAAACCTACCTTTGTTTTCCATTATCCTTGTTAGAAGTTGAATTTTGGTTTCCTTATAGTTCTCTTGAGATTCTGTTTATCTGTTATTCCCCGAAGCATGTTTCCCCTTCCCAGCTTTAATTGTGTGTTCTAGTTTATCTTTCCGTTGTAAATATATATGCACAGGTTTATCTAGAGTCTGGTCTTAGCCTTGTCACTACCTCGTCGGGGTTAGGCTAGGCACTTACCAGCATATGGGGTCGGTTGTGCTGATACAACAATCTGCACTCTATGCAGATACCGAGGCAACACTGGGACAACAGCAGTAGTTCAGGAGCCAACCTTCAATCCACAGATATCCCAAGGTAGTCCTGCAGGCATCCGCAGGCTCGTCATCTCTTTTATCTACTATTATGTTCTGTTATCATTTGTACCCGAAACAGACTAGATTCTTTCTTTCAGACATTTGTATGTAGTAATCATAGACAGTCCGTGATTCTTGTGACACCGGTTTCTTGGTAGAGACATATGTCAGCTTTTCATATCGATTTTGGTATTATATTTGTCTAAGTCTTCCGCTTAAGTTTTTCGTCTTCCGCTATTGTTTTACTGTCTATCGCCTGTTATTATCAGTAGTTAAAAGTATTAAAAAAATGAGAAGGTTAGAGATTTCTAAATTTCGTGGCTTGCCTAGCTTCTACGAGTTAGCGCCATCACGACTCCCGACGGTGGGAAATCCGAGTCGTGACATGTCCTTTCTAGATGAAAGACACGTGAAGCACCGAGGGATTTACCAAATTTTGGGTTACACAAAATTAAGAGGAAAAGTCAGAGAAGTCTTCGTGGTATGCCAAGCAAAATCACTGTTTGTGACTAATGTAGGTGATGTGGGTAAGAGAAATTTTAGGATTGAGCATTGTGTTTTCAGAGAATGGGGGAAGAGAATGGCATGTATCAAAGTAGAGAGAGTAAGAAAATAGTGTAACTGAATAGAGTATTTAGTGGCTTGGGGGTAGGAGGTAACTAAAATTGGGTATTTTGCTATAAACATTAAAAGGTATCTATAGAATATAATTTTTTTAAATGGTATTTATTTAAAATAAATAAGGTATTAACCGTTTCTATAGGAGATAAAAATTCCTACTATTTATGTCAAAGAATAGTGTGTCCTGATATTCATCCACCAATTTTCTGGTTATTTTCTATGAGTCAGCTTTTCTTGACTAGACTGCTAATGGTTTTGTTTCTTGGCATTGTAGATGTGTTGCCTTGTTTCTTAGGAAATAATCCTTACTTAAAATTAGCAAAAAATTATAATGATGTATCGTTGGAGAGGCTGTGAAAATTAAGAAAGAATTATAAGAAAATATACATGACTTCACACCATAACAAAAATGGTCCATATTTTTAAGTTTTACCCAACTTAGCCCGTATTGTACATATTTTGAAAGCACTAGCATATTCAAAATCTATGTTCTTACAACCATTGCTTCTAAAAGCTATGGAGTTAAATATGTGTTCTCACAACCATTGATTTCACTCTCTCTTCTTCTCACATCTTCTACATATGCTTCAAGGGGTCATCCGCCATTGCTGCTTCTTACCCTGTGTTACCTGGTTGCAATATAAGAGAATTGAAGAGTAGAAGTCTACCATTGAAGGCCATCCAAAGATTTGCTTTCGTAAATATGATATTTTGAGTTTGTTAGTTGTTTGGATTAGGTGTTGTTCCAATTGATTGAAAATATCAAAAGGAGTTCAAAATTTAAATTTGAAGTGATTTGGAGTAGATTTGAGTTAAATTTTAGAAAAGACGTAAGGAAGAAGACGAAGTCAGGTTATTGTATAATTATGTATAATAGTGTATATGAGTGTATAAACACATCTTATACACTTTTATACACCTTTATACAAACGTCTGTAGATGAACTTCTTCCACGATTTTCAGTTGCAATTCTTGTTCAAAACCAGTCCAAATCTCCACTAAATGACTTCAAATTTTATATACAACTTCCTTATACTATTTCTAACATGTCTAAATAATATTCACTCCAATTTTTTGATAAAATCAAATTCGAATTTGAAACCCATAATTTAAGTCATAGTTACTTATTCAAAAATTAACTTAAAAGCTTGAGCAAACTTTTAAAAAATTAAATAGTAATTTGTAGAACCTATTAGAGTTGCATGTTGAATCTTAGCCTATTATTTTTGGGCTAGTTGGTTGTAATTGAAATATGAGCTACAAATTTAAAAAGCATGGAGCTCAGTTGTTCTTATGTGAAATTTTCCCAGAAATTAATTAGATGGAACTAATGCAATTTTTTGATTAGTCGTTTAAGAAAAACAATATACACATATCGTATGCAGTATTTAGTTGGCAGTACAATGCAAAAGGAAAAATACATAAGTTTCCCCTTAAACTTGTCTCTAAAACTCGGTTACACACTCAAACTTTACGAGCCATCTTTTAACCCCTTAGTTAGTTTAATCTTCAGCAGTAGTCATTAATGCATATCAGCTATAAAAGTAAAAGTACTCCAGAAGAACATAGAAGTGTGTCATTGCTTTAGGAAAGAAAACACAGTAGCAGACTCCGTAGCCAAGCATGTTACGAACATCCTGAAAAACAAGCTATATTTGCAAGAAGAGGAATTACCTCGAGAGACAAAAGAATATTTGAGACTGGACAAGCTACAAATGACCTCATTCGAGATCAAAGCAACCAAACATTCTCGAAGAATTTTTTGAACCACATAGGTAATGCTAGCTTGATATGAATCAAACAGATACCATAAATCACCACCAGCTAACAAAACTTTTTTTTGGATAGCTTAATCACTAGCAGCTAGCAAAAACTTTTTTTTGGATATATACCATAAACAGATACCAAGTCAGCCTTACTACACTGATGATTGCTAAGGGAATATTAGAAAGAACACATGAAAATTGCTAAAGGAAGCTTTGTATTAGAGGGAACATGGTGAATTACAAATGAATGGTCCCTTTTATATACTAGTCTCCTAGGGGCTAGTATGTAAATATTAATTATCACATAAGTCCTTAATATTTACAAGATAATGGCTTTCTCTAGAACTCTCTTCAAACCTAGAAAATTCCAAGGATTTTCCTAACAAATCCATAGGGATCTAGGGTCTTCCTAAGGAAATGTCCATTCTTATCTAGAATATTCTCACAAATGCTAGTATTCCTCCTATGTAAGCTTCCATAGGGTATTAATATATACCAACTGATGCCTATGTGGCATGATGACATGGTCGGTCTTCACACTCACCCCCAACTAATATTGCGACAATCGCGGCATAATGCTGCTGCATAAACTCTCGGGTTTTATCTTTGAACTGCCATAAGTCTTCATAACATTCCTACGTGACCTCCTACAGTGAATGCCCCTTCCAACGGACGAGGAACATTATGGTGGCTTTCTCCTTGTGTTTTTGCCTGGCCTGGTAATCAATGATAGCCTCAGTCTCTTGATCATGCGAGGTGGTGATTATAATAGGCGCTCAACTTGATTTGCCCCTACTCGGATCATTCTTTTTTTCATGACATGGCTTAAACATGATGGCATGGAAGACATGGTATATCTTAAGATACGATATTATATCAAGCTTGTATGAGATCGTGCATACCTTGGCAATGATTTTAAATGGCCCCTCACACTTGAGAATCAAATTCTGATGCATGCCTCATAGTTCCTTGAACTATCTGGAGTTAAACTTCACCATGACCATGTCCCCAACTCTATAGTCTGTGGGATGCTGCTTACAGTCCGCAAACTTCTTCATCTTCTTAGTTTCCTTGACCAAGTAGGACTTAGCAGTGTCAAGTTGCTCCTCCCATCCCTTAGCCATATGATAAGTCCCCAAACTTTTTCCCTCTAACATGGCTGGTAATGAATGTGGAGTTTGTGGTTATTGTCCTGTGGCAAGCTCAAATGGTGTCTTCCCCGTGGACTCACCCCGCTACAAGTTATAAGAGAATTGCGTAATGTCCAGGAGCCTTGTCCAATCTTTTTGATTCGCACTTGTATAATTCCTCAATTAGCATTCCAATAAGGCATTGACCCATTCCGTCTATCCATCAGTCTATGGGTGGAAATAAGTTGAAAAGTGTAGTTCTGTGCCAAGTATGTCGAACAAATCCCTCCAAAAATTTCCAGTGAAACGGGGGTCTCGATCACTGATGATATGACTTGGTAAGCCCCAATACTTCACTACGTTCTTAAGGAATAGCTTGGTAGCTTCCTTGGTTGTGCAACCTAGTGAGGCGGGCATGAAAGTGGCATATTAGAAAAGCTATCCACGACCACCATTTCGGTAGACAAGTGATAAATTCCATAGTCACGCTCTCCCATGGACGCTCTGCGACTGGTAGCAGTTCCAAAAGTCCTCCAGGTTGTTGTTATTCAACCTTGTCCTGCTGATAGACAAGATAAGTTTGCACATAACACTCTATGTCATCTCGCATGCTTGGCCAATAGTAGACTGACTCAACAAATCCCCTAGTGAGACCAGTCCATATTATGTTATGAATCTCCCTTATGATCCACCATCTAATCTTTCCAAACTTAGGCGCATAAACTTGTCGACCCGTAGTAAGCAATATGCCATCTTCTATCCAAAAATGTCGTGTCTTGCCTTGGTTGGATAACTCGATAAGTTGTTTGGTTGCTGGATCATGCTACATGGCTTCTTGTATAGCCTTACGAATGTGCCAACTTGCTGAAGTGATGGAAGCAAGCTCGACTTTCTGGCTTAAGGCATCAGCTACGATGTTACCTTTTCTCGACTTATACTTCAGCACATAATCAAACTCGGCCAAGAAATCCTGCCATCAAGCCTATTTTGGTGTGAGTTTCTTTTGACCACGAACCTCGACCCGAGAAAATAATGCTGCCATGTACTAAGGCAGTTCGTAATGGCAGTCATTTCCTTCTCTTGCACCGTGCAACGCCACTCCGTCTCATTTAACTTGTGCCTCTCAAACGCTATGTGATGTTTATCTTGCATCAGACGCCCCCAATAGAAAAGCCTGAGGCATCTATATGCACCTCAAGTGTCATGGCAAAGTCAGGTAACACCAAGACTGGCTCCTCTGTTATAGCTGCCTTAAGGCCTTCAAATGCCTTTTGACAATGCTCCATCCAAATCCATGGTTTGTTCTTCGTTAGCAACTCATTCAATGGTGTGGCCTTGGCTGAGTAGCTGATAACTAGGGATTATGATACATTTTATACTCCTTCTTACTTGATTTTTGATTAGAAATATGTAAAAAAATAGTTCTAACGGCATACGTGTTGTACTTGATTGCAGGGTTTGATCAATAAGGTGACAATTTGTCAAAACCAGCTCAAAAAGGAGTGAAACATGCACAAGTACCAAGAACAAGTCCAAGCTCAGTAAAATAGGACCAATGCGGCCACACTCCATTCTGTGCAGTCCACGAAGGAGAGGTTCAAAGAGTACTCATATCAGGCAGCAAAACCATACGTCCACACTCCATTTTGTGCGGTCCGCAAAGAAGAGATTCAGAGAGTACTCAATTTCAGGCAGCAAAGTGATGCGGCCACACCCCATTTTGTGCGGTCGACATTGACTTCATAACGGCCGCACTCAATTTTGTGCGGTCCGCAAAGCTCAACTTCAGAGAGTTGTCAAGTTGGAGGATTATTGCTAATGCAGTCCACGTTCCATTTTGTGTGGACCGCAACAGGAGCCACCGCAGCCGCGGTGCATTTTGTGTGGTCCGCGGTGGCCATGTTCAGAGAGCAGGGATTTTAGCTAAGAGTCTTAGTGCGACCACACTCAATTTTGTGCGATCCGCACTAGCCCCGCAGGGGTATTTTTGTCTATAATTTTTGACCTAGTATAAATAGTTTCTTTTCCCATTTTTAGGTCATTAGTTAGATTCTACAGTTGAGTTGCGCTCATGAATAGTGTTCTTTTACA
>MU744393.1:87355-101760 GCA_026770625.1 Nicotiana glauca | reverse complement strand
AAAATATTTTGGGGAAGGTCTTTTGGGGGGAAAATATTTTGGGGGAAGGTCTTATGTGGGGAATATTTTTTGGGGGAGGGTTCTTCTAATTTTTATTCCCAATTTCTTTTTATCTTTTTTTTTTATATTAAAAATCCTAGAATTGAAAACCTAAAATATCTAAAATTATACTAATTATGAAAATTATAAAACTAATTAATCCTAAATTAGAAGAGAAAGATCAACAAAAGGAAAAGGTGTAAAAATTAAATATTTTTTGTGAATTTTAAATTTTTATGAAAATCAAATGACTTTCGATAAAACATAAATGTTATGCAAGATATTTTTTGGTATTTATTATTTTGATTTTAAAATATTAAAATATATGAAATGCAACTGAATAAAGGAAAATTCCTTTAAAAAAATCAATAAAAATTATTTTGATCTCTTTTTGGAGTTATCTTCATGTAGGGCAAAAATCACGTGCTCACATGAGGTTTTATCCTCGATGCTTGCTCGTGCCACTTAATCGCATATTCCTGAAAACTTTCTGAGGATTTCCCCTTTAGATTCGCCAAGGAGTTCCTGTCTGGCTCAATGTCTATATTGTACTGAAACTGTCGAACAAAATCTCTAGCAAGGTTATCCCAAATGTGCCATCGAGATATGTCCTGATCCATATACCATTCTAAGGCAATACCTACCAATCTTTCTCCAAAGTAAGTCATTAGCAATTCCTCTTTTCCGCCAACCCCACACAATTGATTGCAATAATTTTTAATGTGAGCAATATGATTGCTATGCCCATCATATTTCTCAAACTTTGGCGTTTTGAATCCCATGGGCAGGTACACGTGAGGGAGCATGCACAGTTCAGTATAGGAGACACTCTTCTGCCCGCTTAAACCTTGCATGTTTTTTAAGCTCTGCTCTAAGCTCCTCATCCTTTTTGCCATCTCATCCTGTTCGGGAGCTTTAGGAGTTTTATCTTGTCTGGGTGTGAACTCAAACGGGGGTAGTTGTGGATAAGTATATGTGGGGTATTGAGGAGGATCTACTTGAAAACATTGTTTTGGAAAGTAAAGGCCGAGGGATCAAAAGCGGGCGTCGGCAGCGAAGGCTGTGTTATGGCGGAGCATGGAGGAGCGGTAAAGATATTGGGAGCTACTCCTGATATGAACACCTGGGGGCGTACCTCAGAAGTGTTCTTACAAAGTGAGCAGACATGGTAGGTTGTCCGAATGGGGTATTCAGATGACTGATGGGGATGTTGGAAGTACCCCCGGATCTAGGGAACAACTCAGGAAAGTCGGGGATAGCACTTAGAGGCTCCCTTAATGTCTATGCATCCCACATCTCCATAACTCGGAGACGTAATATCCGATTTTCTTCAGCTGCGGCAGACTCGGAGGCCGGGATGCCCGAGATGGGGCTACCCTCAGGAATGGGAACGACGGGCAAGGTCATTTCTGATGACATTTCTGTGCTCCCTTTTGATCTGGTAAAATACTGATGTGATGCCAATTTACCACAAACCAGCCACTGTTTCTAAAATCCTAAGCTAGAGATTGATAGCAACAAACGGTTAGTTTGAGACAAGTAACATATAGGTAACCCCACATTGGGGTGTGATGCACTTATACAGTTAAATGGGTGTCTAAATGTTTGCAACGGTTGCATGCTTCATCCCGGCTTTTCCTTTCCAATTTCTTTTCTTTTGATTTTTTTCCTTGCCTTTTCTTTGCTTTTCTGGTTTTTCTCTCATTTTCTCATTTTTCTTTCCTCTCCATTTTTCTTTTCTTTCATTTTTGCCTTTGCTTTTGCCATGGTTTTCTTATTTTTCTCTTTTTGTGTTTCTTTTCCACTCCTGTTTTTCCTTTTATTTTCTTCCCTCCCCTTTTTTCTTTTTTCTTAGGGTTACGGTCGAATCTTATGGAGATTGCCTACGTATCATGACCCTGCATGAATCAGACCAAGCGTAGTTCTTGAAGATTGGAAATAGAGTTAATAAACTAACTCTTTTTTTTGAATTTCTGAAGGAAATGCTTTAAAAGAAGAAGGAAATATTTTTTGATATTTTCTTTTTGTTTTGCTTTTTGAAATAAAGACTTCTAAAAAAATTCATTTGCTTTTCATTTGAACTTTGGGAATTTTTAGAAGAAAAAAAAATATTTTTGTTTGAATTTTCATTTGTTTTTTTTTTCTAAATAAGAAAGAAAATATTTTTTAAATTTTAAAAGTTGCCTCTTAATTTTCGAAAGAGGGCCTTTTAGAAAAATATTTTGGATTTATGAGTTTTTATTTATTTAAAAAAGCACTTCTAAAGAAAAGCAAAAATATTTTTGAATTTATTTTTTTTTCAAAATTTTTATTGACATTTACAAAAGAAAGACTTCTAAACAAGAAAAGAATATTTTTGGATTTTTGTTTATGATTTTTTTATTTGTTTTTTTTTCGGAAAAATACTTCAAAGTAAAGGAAACCCGTATTTTGGATTTTGATTTTTATTGATTTTTCTTTTCGTAAAAAAGACATTAGAAAGAAAGAATTCATTTTTGAGTTTTTTAAAAAAACTTTTTTTTGAATTTTCTAAGGAAAGGTTTCTAAAGAAGGAACTAAAGGAAAATATGTTTAGATTTTTTAAACATTAGGGTCGGAACCGATGAGGTTTGCCTACGTATCTCACATCCGGTGAGAATTATACCCGCGTAGTTCGGTCAGATTTGACGGAATAGGGGAAACCGTGACACTTGAAAATTTTGGCTCATTTTGAAATTTCTTTTTTTTTCAGAATTTCGGCACAGTTTCAGAATTTTTGTAAATACCTACCTCTCATTCTTGTTTTTTTCTTTTTTTTTTTCTTTTTCTCTTTTCTTTTGATTTCCTTTCCCTATTCTAGAAGGCGGTCAACATGCAAGCCGAACAGACAGATATGCAAGTAGCACGTAAGATGTATCAGGATGGTCTTTTCATTTGGGTACACCTGTCCTAGACGGACCCAACCCCTGTGTTGAGTCCCCTAAGTCAAATGCACGTGATGCAAATAAACGTTCCTACTAGGGATCCGTCATGAGGCTTTGTTATACTAGGTTTAAACCCTGGGTTTATTGTTCTAGACCTGGCTTACCCGAGCGGACAACTCGAGCCGGGGGGTAGCGTACCGGGGATACAGAAGCTCCCCCGGCTTAGCAACTTATCCGAACCTCGTTCTAAATGGGATAAGACTCTAAACATAAGAGAAGTCACACGAAGTGCACCCTTCTCCATGATGTAGAAGACTCTGAGAGAGGAAGGGTTTCGTAGCAGTTTATATATACAATTCAGCAGATATCAAAGCGGTAAAGCATTTAAAACATTTAGCATGAAACATGTAGTAAAATCAGATAAAGCCAAATATAACAGTGATTCTAAGCTCGAATTCTTGAACTCTGAACCGAAATTCTGGGTTCGTATCCCCAGCAGAGTCGCCAGAGCTGTCACACCTCTTTTTTTGCACACCACCTCGAAGAATAGTGTATAAGGAAGTTTTTCCAATTTAAATGACATTATTCAAAATGGGATTATTTATTTATCAGAGTCGTCACTTGGGATAGTTTATTTGGTATCCCAAGTCACTGGTTTATTTTGAATCCCAAATCGAGGAAATTCGAATTTCCAATTGAAGTCTGCTAACCAGAAATTCTTAAGTAAGGAATTCTATTAACCCGGGGGAAGGTGTTAGGCACCCTCGGATTTCGTGGTTCTACACGGTCGCTTAAACTATTACAATTGGCCTATTATCTTATTTTAATATATTTTTCAGCCTATAGTGTAATTTTAAATTATTTACCGCTTTTAATAAATTTTAAGGAAAATTGAACGTCGTCTAAAATGTGTCTTTGGATCGCGTCACATGAAATACACTCGCAATCTACAACACATTTTATTCAACGTTTTAGGATTTGGATTTGTGTCACATGAAATGCACACCCGAGTTTAGGAAGATAAAATTATTAAATAACGCGCCTAAAGCAACTAACGCATTGTTAACTTTGCGGGAGGCCATGAAAATTTGCTAAATGGCACGTCCCGATTTCTAAGTATTTTAATGTAAGTATTTTAAAGAGGGCCACGCAGTTTATGAATTTTGTTTGGCACGGCGCACCTCGATTTATTTTAAAGGCTATCCTAAATGAGCTATTATTCTCTATTAAGGATTGTCTCTAAAAGGCCTAATTAATTAGCATTGTTAATTGACTACTATTAAAAGCATTCAAGCAAACTTGGCCCCCAAGATCAAGTCCAAATTCAAACAAGATGATATTTATTTATTGAAGACCTCTTAATTCAAATTTGTTACTTAACTTGGAGGGCCTAAACTTGCATTACCAAATTAAATTACAACTTTAAAATGAATTCCGGCCCTCAGCTCATTGGGTTTCAAGATTAGCCCAAGAATGAGGAATTTCAGTCGGGTTTTATAAGGAGCTGGCCATTCATTTGGACAATTCATTGTTGGCTCAAGTATGATGATTGGACTTTAAATTTTTGGGTATCCTCTTTTGTGTTCCAAATGGTTGCAGTAAACAACTAGTTTTAGGAGCTGAAACAGTTTGACCTAACCACAACAATTAAACAAGCATAGTAGCTAAAACGGTTTAAAATGACTAAAACATGTGAACAACTAAACAATTAAACTACTTATGATCCGGTTTTGGGGTAATTAAAACGTTATAAAACAACTAAACCCAATTAAAATATTTTTTTATTGTATATGTGTCAAAGCAAACAGGTAAATACCTCAGTTTACATACTGATTTTAAATTTAAATTTCAACCTTGTATTTATATTGTACACCTTCTAATGAAACACACACTCATTTTAGAGCTTATTTACAGAACAATGTCCGAACATGTATAATTCATTGACAGATTTCATTGGACATGGATCTAAACGTAACTCTAATTCAACATCTATACTAACATGATATCAGATTTCAAATGAAACTAAGCTATACTAAAACTATACTAGATATAGTACTCATACTATGCTGAAAAGCAGTCCAAACAGTCCAGTTACAAATCAGTCCAAAAGTTTGATTAATACAACTGAAGCATTGTCCACAACAACAACAACCCAGTATAATCCCACAAGTGGGGTCTGGGGAGGGTAATATGTACGCAGACCTTACCCCTACCCCGAGGGCAGGGAGGTTATTTTCAGGAGACCCTTGGCTCAAGACAGCAACAAGAGACGATATATTAGTACTATCAATAGACTCATACTAAAATAACATAAAATATATAACATAACCTAAAATAACAAAATAACAGCAATATAAGAAATATAGGAAATACGAAATAGATGAAAGGTATACTAATATCCAACAGATAAATCTCTGCATTGGGAGCTGATCAGTAGCATCCTAAGGTTAACTCATAACTGGTTAGTCTCACTCTAGTTCGCTGTAGAAATATCCACAACTTCCTCCTAACCTACAACTTTAATGCTCGACCTCCATAATCCCCTATCAAGGGCCATGTCCTTAGTAATCCTAAGACGCGCTATGTCCTGCCTGATCACCTCTCCCCAATACTTCTTAGGTCTCCCTCTACCTCTTCTCATGCCCACCACAGCCAGTCGCTCACACCTTCTCACCGGTGCATCAGTGCTCCTCCTCTGAATGTGCCCGAACCATCTGAGTCTTGCTTCCCGCATCTTGTCCTCTATGGGGGCCACGCCCACCTTCTCACGAATATCTTCATTCCTAATCTTATCCATCCTTGTATGCCCGCACATCCACCTCAACATCCTCATCTCTGCTACTTTCATCTTCTGGGTGTGTGAGTTCTTAACCGGACAACACTCGGTCCCATACAACATGGCAGGCCTAACCATTGTCCAAATAACTCAATCATGCTAAACATCTAAGCTAAAAGAAACAGTAGGAAATTCATGCAAAAAAAAGGGTAATGATTCATCATTCATCTTCAAATTTGCTCATACAAATTGATCCAATCTTCACATATCACTTGAAAGCCAAAAGAATACCTGGAATTTTACTAGAAATAAGGAAATGAAGGTCAGCAAGTTCAGCAGCAGTAGTGTAACAGGAACCAATAACTTAAAATCAATTTTAAACCCAGAAATAGTATCAAGCAGCCCAGGTAGTGGTCCCAAACCAACAGCAACAACAAAAAAACTTAATCAAATCTTGAATGAGCAAATTTGAACTTGATATAACCCCAGGACCTCTGAAACCTTCACTACTAAAATTTCAGACCTTTCAATGCTTGGAGATCTAGGATCTAAGCTCTAAATGCTCAAAAACTTTCGGATTCTGCAGAATTTTCAGTTTATTTTTAGTATTACCTCTCAACTTTCAAATTTTAAGATTTTTTTTTGGTTTTTTGGATTTGAATTTGGAATTTCAGATCTCTAGATCTAAGAACTTTTGAATTTTTTTTTTTAATTTTTTAGACTTCTAGCTCTCTCAAGCCTTTCAGATTTCTAAACGTACCTTGCAAGGCAAGGGACTGCCCTTTTATAGGCCAAATTAGGGCAATTTCAGATTTTCCTTTTACATTCTAGGTCCCTCTTTTATTTTCATTTTTTAACTACTTATTCCCTAGAATTTTGACTTATTTCCCAAGTTACACTATCCAATTTCCTAAAATTCAAACTAGAACCCCATCTAGAAGGTGCTAGAGGGTTCCAATTCAGTTACTGCACTATTCTCTTAGTTAAAAATACCTATACTACCCTTGAATTAATTTAAAATTACTAGCCTATGCCAGCTAACCCTAACCCCTCTTAACTTGGTCAAAAATGATCATGGTTAACCCAAAGGCCCTGGAGTATTCAGCTATATCCAAATAATTTCAATTATAAAAAAAACCTAAAAATTGAACTAATAAATCAATCTAACTAATCAAAATTAAAAATTAATTTTAATTAACACTGTTACGGGCTAATGAATTAAACAAAAATCTAAAAACAAAATTAATCATGCTACTATTAAGACTCACACAAAAAATAAAAGAAACAGAATTTCGTAAAACAATACGAACATAGAAAAAAAAATAGTAATTAAAACTTAACAACATGAACTAAAAATTCGCAAGGAAGAAGAAATAGAGATGAACAAAAGAAGAACAAAATAAATAAATAAAGAAAACAAAAAGTTAGAAAAACTCACTGATTTTGCTTTAATTTTTGACTGATTTCAAATCTGGCAGGTTTCCTTGGAATTATTTGGACTATAATCGTCCTTAATCATGTGTTTTCATGAGAAAATACATGATTAAGGGCTATTATAGCCCAGAACTCATTAACCCCTGCATATTGAGGAATTAGGGTTTCTGACCAAATTTCGATCTAAAATTCGAGCCATGCGAGGATGATTCGAAGGTTATGGGTTGTGGATTCGGAAAGAGGAGGGTGAGGAGGCTATAGGGTGTTAATTTTGTGGTCATCAGAGGCGGCGGCGCCGTACACGGCGGAGGCGGCAATACTGTTTCGATTATTCGATGAGCTAGGATGGGATTTGAAAGAAGCTGAGGTTGGATTTGGAACAGGAAGGTGAAGAGGGAGATATGGTGAAAAATTGGTGACCGTTGGAGACTCGCCGCCGCCGCCGGTGATTTCCGGCCGGCGGCGGACGGTGGTGTATATTAGGGGTGTGAGAGACGATGGTTTGGAGGGTAGGGGCCTTTTGGATACTTATATATCAAGCAAACCCAGCTTCCCAGCCGTCCGATCAAGGAACCTCGACGGCTGGGATTTGATTGACATGAAACGGCATCGTTTTGATGAAGGGGGACTGGACTGGTTCGCAGGTGGGTTGGGCCTGGTATTTGCTTTATTTTGGACGTGTCCATTGGTTTGGGCTTTGAGTTTTCTGATAGGTTGGCCTAAAATAGGGCATTTTATTTAACATACTCAATTTCTTTTTGATTCTCTTTTCATTTTTCTCATTTTTCCATTTTTTCAATTTTTTGTCAAATACAAAATTAAAAATTAACAAACCTGATTTAATTCTAAAATTAAGCTAATTAATTTTCAAAAATTAACTAACTCCTAATTTAAAAGAAAACTTAAGGAGAAAAGTCGAAAACTATTTTTGTTATTTTCTTCTATTTATATAATGTTAATTAACTAATAGAACTAAAAATATAAAATTGAATTCTAAATGCAAATGTGCTATTTTTTTGTATTTTTATTAATTTTATCAATTAAAAAATACACACAAAGATGCAAACAAACACAAAATCATGCAATTAATTCCCTAAAATTAAATAATTAAAAGAAAAAATCCCAATTTTATGAATTATATAGGAGTAATTCAAGCGAGGCAAAAATCATGTGCTTACAACCGGTCTCAATACATCTATTGTAGCTCGAAAACTGCCGACATATCCGACATATCCGACAGTAAAGCAGAAGCTCAGAAAGTTCAAGCCAGACATGAGTTTGAAAATCAAGGAGGAAGTTACCAAACAAGTCAAAGCCAAGGTCCTCAGAGTAGTGGAGTATCCAACATGGTTGGCCAACATTGTGCCAGTGCCAAAGAAGGACGGGAAGGTCAGAGTCTGTGTCGACTAACGGGACCTCAACCGGGCAAGTCCGAAAGATGACTTCCTCTTACTGAACATACACATCTTGATTGACAACTGCGCCAAGCATGAGTTGTAGTCGTTCGTCGATTGTTTTGCTGGGTACCATCAGTATGGATGGACGAAGAAGACACGGAGAAAATGGCTTTCATTACACCGTGGGGGATGTATTGTTACAAGATGATGTCATTCGGATTGAAGAATACTGGGGCCACCTACATGAGGGCCATGACTACTATCTTTCATGACATGATACACAAAGAGATCGAGGTGTACGTGGACGATGTCATCATCAAATCCAAGAAAGCCACTTACCACATAGAAGACTTGAGGAAGTTCTTCAACAGACTGAGAAGGTTGAATCCCGCCAAATGTGCATTCGGGGTTCCCGCCGGAAAACTGCTTGGGTTCATCGGAATAGAACTGGATCCTTTAAAGGTTAAGGCCATTCAAGAATTTTCACTGCCAAAGAACAAGAAAGAGGTTATGAGTTTCTTGGGGAGACTCAACTACATCAGCCGGTTCATAGCCCAGTCCACTATCATTTGTGAGCTAATCTTTAAGATGTTGAAGAAGGACGCCGCCACTAAATGGACTGATGATTGTCAGAAAGCCTTCAACAGAATCAAGGAATACTTATCAACGCCGCCAGTTCTGGTTCCGCCCGAACCGGGTAGACCGCTATTGCTCTACCTTGCAGTACTGGATGGGGCATTCGGTTGTGTTTTGGGACAACATGATGAAACAGGGAGAAAGGATCAAGCCATCTACTATCTCAGCAAGAAGTTCACCCCGTACGAGGCCCGGTACTCCCTGCTAGAACGCACCTGTTGTGCTCTGACTTGGGTAGCTCAGAAGTTGAGGCATTATTTTTGTGCCTATACCACTTATCTCATATCAAGGATGGATCCTCTAAAGTACATCTTTCAGAAGCCCATGCCCATAGGCAAGCTAGCCAAATGGCAAATCCTACTGAGTGAATTTGATATTGTCTACGTGACCCAGAAGGCGCTCAAAGGATAAGCACTAGCCGATCATCTTGCCGAAATTCCCGTAGGTAGAGAATACGAGCCTCTAAAGACGTATTTCCCTGACGAGGAGGTTTCTTTCATAGGAGAAGACATTGCAGAATCCTATGATGGCTGGCGAATGTTTTTCGACGGAGCAGAAAATTTTAAAGGAGTTGGCATAGGAGCAGTTCTAGTATCAGAAACAGGCCATCATTATCCGGTGTCCGCCAAGCTCAGGTTGCCGTGCACCAACAATATGGCTGAGTACGAGGCCTGCATCTTAGGGCTCAAGCTAGCCATTGATATGAACGTTCAGGAGTTACTAGTGATCGGGGATTTAGACTTGCTCATACATCAGGTTCGAGAAGAATGTGCAACCAAGAACTCCAAGATACTCCCGTATTTGCATCGTGTATAGGAGTTGAGGAAAAGGTTCACAAAGACAGAATTCCGGCATGTCCCCAGAGTCCAGAATGACTTCGCCGATGCATTGGCCACTCTATCATCAATGATTCAGCATCCAGATAAGAACTTCATTACCCTATCCCGGTAAAAATTCATGATCAACCAGCTTACTATGCCCATGTTGAGGAAGAAACAGACGGAAAACTATGGTTTCATGACATTAAGAAATATCTGGCAACAAAAGAATATCCAAAACTTGCAAACACTACTCAGAAGTGAACATTGTGGAGGTTATCCAATCACTTCTTTCACAGCGGAGGAATCCTGTATAGGAGGACTCCCGATTTGGGATTACTAAGGTGTGTCGAAGCAAAGGAAGCATCCAGATTGTTGGAGGGGGTTCATGCATAGACCTGTGGCCCGCACATGAATGGTTTTGTCTTAGCCAAGAAAATACTCCGAGCTGGTTATTTCTGGATGACTATGGAGACTGACTGCATCCAGTATGTCCGAAGATGCCATCGCTGCCAGATTCATGCAGATATGATAAAGGTGCCTCCTAACAAGCTCAATGCAACAAGCTCGCCATGGCCATTTGCCGCTTGGGGAATGGATGTCATAGGACCTATCGAGCCTGCCGCATCAAACGGGCACAGGTTCATCTAGTGGCAATTGATTATTTCACCAAATGTGGGGAAGCAGCATCATATAAGGTAGTGACCAAGAAGGTTGTGGCAGACTTTGTCCGCGACTGTATCATTTGCCGGTTCGGTATCCCGAAGTCAATCATTACTGATAATGGGTCCAACATCAACAGTGACCTGATGAAAGCAATGTGTGAGATGTTCAAGATTAAGCACAAGAATTCTATAGCCTATAGACCTCAGATGAATGGAGCTGTAGAAGCGGCCAATAAGAACATCAAGAAGATACTGAGAAAAATGATAGAGAAACACAAGCAGTGGCACAAAAAACTATCCTTTTCTTTATTGGGATACCATACCACAGTCCGCACATCAACCAGGGCGACTCCCTATATGCTAGTTTATGGTACCGAGGTAGTAATTCCCGCCGAGATAGAGATTTCCTCCCTGAGGATTATACAGGAAGCGAAACTTGAAGATGCAGAATGGGTAAAGAGCCGCTATGAGCAGTTAGCCCTTATTGACGGGAAAAAAATGAATGCAGTTTGTCATGGTCAACTTTATCAGAACAGAATGTCCAGAGCTTTCAACAAAAGATTCAAACCAAGACAATTTACACCAGGACAGCTGGTATTGAAGAAAATCGTTCCACATCAAGATGAAGCCAAAGGGAAATTCTCTCCCAACTGGCAAGGCCTGTACATGGTTCACTGAGTTCTAACCGGAGGAGCCCTCATACTCGCTGAAATGGATGGAGAAGTCTGGCCAAAACCAATCAATTCAGATGTAGTCAAGCGATACTATGTATAACCATTTATGATCTCATTATGTAATTTGAACTACGCACGACCTGATTCCCATTTAAGAAGGGATACGCAGGCAGTCCTATGGGTTCGGTCACAATTCAATAAAAATTTCATTTCCCCCAATAATGGAAACTGGGGCAGAATTTTAAGGAGGACCCTCAAAATTCCGAAGTCAACTTTTAGCCATTCATCGCATGCAGCCGTCAGAAACCCCAGCCCAGCAAACTGGGGTAGAATTTTGAGGAGGACTCTCAAAATTCCGGAGCAAAAGAGGTCGCATTGTCTTGAACCGCGTTGCAGTCGTCGGTTCATCTAAAAGAAAATTGTTTTTTTCAATTAATTAAGTATTTACATCATATTTTAAAACATACATGGTTACTATCAAATTTCTTTGTTTAGAAACGCTACCCCAATGTAAACAAGAACCGAGTAGGACGAGCGGAGTCCACGGGAAGATGAACTAACCTTCCCCCCTGACAAAATTCACGATCTTTCTTTGAATGCAGGTACCCCAAAACATAGAACCATCAGATCCGGTTCATACTTATATTTTGCAGGAGTACAACTCTCAGAATCATGACTCACTTACAAGTGATATCCGCACATGACCTCCCCAGCGGCCACAATGACACAACCAACTATTAGCTATCGTCTATCAGCTAAGAGATTTCGCTACTCTCCACCTTTATTTCCTTGCATTCCATAAGGCTACCTTTCTGCCTTCCGAGACTAAGCATTGTCTCCATCCTACATTTTCTTGCATTGTTTAAGGCTACCTTTCTGCCTTCCGAGACTAAGCATTGTCTCCATCCTGCATTTTTTTGCGTTGCATAAGGCTACCTTTCTACCTTCCAAGACTAAGCATTGTCTCCATCCTGCATTTTCTTGCGTTGCATAAGGCTACCTTTCTGCCTTCTGAGACTAAGCATTGTCTCCATCCTACATTTTCTTGCATTGCATAAGGCTACCTTTCTGCCTTCCGAGACTAAGCATTGTCTCCATCCTGCATTTTCTTGCATTGCATAAGGCTACCTTTCTGCCTTTCGAGGTTATGCTCTACCTCCATCCTGCATTTTCTTACATTGCATAAGGCTGCCTTTCTGCCTTCCGAGGTTAAGCTCTACCTCCATCCTGCATTTCCTTGCATTGCATAAGGCTACCTTTCTGCTTTCCGAGGTTAAGCTCCACCTCCATCCTGCATTTTTTCTTGCATTGCATAATGCTACCTTTCTACCTTCCGAGACTAAGCATTGTCTCCATCTGCATGGCTGAAAGATCGCCAACTTTATTTAAATCTTTGCATGGCTGAAATATTGCCAATTTTATTTAAATCTTTGCATGGCTGAAATATCATCGATTTTATTCTCTATGTAAGCTAAAATATCGCCAATTTTATTTAAATCCCTTGCATGGCTGAAACATCGCCAACTCTAAACTCTATGTCGGCTGAAATATCGCCAACTCTATTTAAACTCTACGCCGGCTGAAACATAGCCAATTTTATTTAAATCCTGCACGGCCGAAATATCGCCAACATTATTTAAATTCTCATGGTTGAAACATCGCCACTTTATCTCCCCTGCATGGCTGAAAGATCGCCAATTCTATTTTAAATCTCTGCATTGGCTGAAATATCGCCAACTTCATTTAAATCCCACACAGGCTGAAAGATCGCCATTTATACTTATGCTTTACATCGGCTGAAACATCGCCAAATCCTGTATTTCATGGGCTGAAAGAACGCCAAATTATCTGAAAACGACATTGTTCGGAGGCACCATTTCCATAGCCCGAGAACTCCATGCCATAGCCTGAGGACCCTACTTTTATCTTTTGCATATCATTAATCAGAGGCATCATGGTTCGGAGGTATTATCTTCATAGCCTGAGAACATCATTTCATATCCTGCGAATCCTTTATTATACGCTTCATGGCCCGGGACGTCATGGTCCGAGGACTTCATCCTATCCGTCCGAAGACAGCATTCATGGTCCAATGGGAACTTGCATCAAATTTAAATTTATGCACGAAATATGCTCGTATTGCTTATTTGTAGGCACACCGGCTAGCAACGGCCCTCACATCAGGAGCGATCTCGCTCTAGTTCCCGCAGCCCATCGGTCCCTAACCACTCTTTCCAACCCGCATATTGCGTCCGTCTTTCGAAACCTCCATTGGCTTGTTCCGCCCATGAACTCCCCAAATTACATACGGCCTGATTCCTATAAGACCAAGGATATGTAGTCAGCTCAAGAGCCAGAGCTCGGTCAAAACCTTTTCGAATCGTTTCTTCCGGTCAAAATTGGACATCGTATCTTTACCCAACAACTCTTTCATCCTTCTCGGGTAAAGAGGGGCAGCTGTTAATACCCAATTTTTCCTACATATTTTTTATACTCAAAATATTCTTAAAATAGCATGTACATGCATATATAAGGAGGCCTAATAATTTTGGTATTTTTCCCAGTTTTTAAAGCTTTTAAAATTATTTTATTATTTTTAGCAGTATAAAATCCAATAACTATTCCCAAAATTATCATTTTGATGAGTAATTTATTCTCATCCTCATATTTACACCACAATACAATTAAGGTGATTCTTGCATATTTCTTACAAACTTATTTGATATCTTTAAGCTAAGTTGTATAAAATTGCAATTATAGCCTGTATTACGATTAATAGCGTTTTACAATTATAAAATTATTTCCAATATTTTTAGATTAACGTTTATATATTATTAATTAGTGCAATGCTTTTAGTTTGTTTTAAAATTATTTTAACTATTTTTATTAAATTAAAAGGGGGAAATTGGCTATTTAATATATAGCCCATTACCATTTCAATTACAACCCAAAATTAACCCCCAATTAAACCCAATTACCCTGACCCAAGCCTCGTGCAAACCGACCCAAACCCGTTTCCCATCCTACCCTCTCTAATCTCAATCGTTGATCTCCTAGATCAAC
>MU744393.1:31997-84665 GCA_026770625.1 Nicotiana glauca | reverse complement strand
CCCCCATATCTCCTAATTCTCTCTCAACCTCTCTCAGAAACCCTAGCCGCCACCTTCAATCACCACCTAAAATCGACCAAATCCATGGCTTCCAAAGCCATCGATGGCCTGTATCTACCTCATGGGACTCCTACACGCCTGATTACCATGGTTTCAAGGTCAAACCTTGAAGAGGCATGGCTCAGATCTTCACCGATTCGAGGTTTCCGACCATTTCAGGCCACGTACCGGCGTATCCTAGTCTCCTGAGTCTGATGCCGAATTCATCCGACTTAGATCGGATCTTTTAAAGCCTTTCTCGTCTTATGGTCCTCTTGAAACCCTAGATATTCGAGGTTTTTCTCCGATTCTTTTTAGATCTGTTATGTATCTGTGCTATGCGTGAATTTCTAAACGATTTCCCTAAATTTTCTTTTGAAAATTGCCTCCAAAACCGTTCTTTGTCGATTTAGGGTTTCTGAAAAGTATTCAAATGTTTTTACGATCTTCTTTTCCTTATTATTTGTATTTTTTCTCTTACTGTATTCTTATACTTGTTCTATTATGTTCTTGTGTGTTCCTATACTAAGTTTCATGCTCCGTGATTGAATGCTTTTGTTGTGTTTTCTATATTCCGTCCTGGCATATTCTCCTACTGTATTTTCTACGCTATGGTTCTTTCCTGCTTTTGTTTTCGCCATGTTCTACTATTTTCGTCCTCTATAAGCATGTACTTCTTCTACTGTTTCCTATACTGTCAGTTGTTCTCTCACTATGCCTCAAAACTAGTTGATTCACTATGTTTGCTTTTGACCTTTCTACTTGTTTGCATGCTTTCTCATGAGCTTCTGAAAGAAGCCACTAAGCATGTTTTTGACTACTTGCCTCTCCATCTCTGTGTTCGATTCAAGGTGGAAACCCTAGAATTTGGGATTCCGCCGAGGATTCAATTATGTAAGTTAGAGTTTTATTCTTTTAAACCCTAACTCTCTGTTAAACTCTCCTGCATTGGATTCTTCCCACTAATTTTACAAGGTCATGCTTCGTGTTTAAGCCTGTCTGTGTGCCTTTATATGTGTATTGAATCCTTCTTTTAAAACGATTTTGACTAGTGATTGAATTAGAATCCTTTCTCTTTGTGGTTTTAATTGATTGTTACTGATTTTCCTTGTAAAACCTTTTCTTCACCTTTTCTGACTGGGTTCATTCATACCAAATATTTTGGACTTGGGATTTCTTGGCTGTTAATTGATTCTCTTTCCTTAATTATACAACCGTGCATTTTCAGAAACCCTGTCCTTAAATAACCCTTATGTATTTGCCCTCAATTGCATGCTTTGCACAAAGAGTTTGATTAATTTCTTTCCTTAGTTGGATTATACCCGTTTGAATTTGAATCCCTTAATTAAGGGAGTTTTATGTGATTGATTGAAAATCAGACTTCAATTATTTTCTTACCTTATTTCTCATAACTTTCACACTATAGATACCCTAAGCCTTTACACAATAAAGGAGTCTTCGAATTTACACACACAACTGAATACACTTCAGACTTCACTTATAATTCTCGCAATCCCTTTCTGAACTCTCTTGTCTGCACTTTGGCTTTCACAAAGACTGCTGCTTTCTTGTGCTTGTCACTTTTAAAACTGGTATATCCCAATTTTGATTCTAGCATCACCCCCAATGTGTTTATTTACAAGCTTTTATATCCATGTTTATTTTACTGTTTTTATAAAGTTCAAACTTGTGAAGTAGTATGTTTATATCTGTTAATGCAATTAATCCCCCATCCCCTACCCCCTCCCCCTGTGTGCTTGGGTTATAGTTTTAAGACATGGCAATGTACAAGTTATTGTCCATGGATTAAAATTGGATCCTTAGGATCCTAGCCTCTTTCAGTTTCCCCATACCCCATTCCCCTATATGTACTGAGTTAAGGTATAGTCTGGCAGCATCCAAATGGCTTGTCCAAGGCTGAACCTGACCTTCAATAGGTCCTAACTCTTTAATTTTTAAGCTGACAGGCTGGTCAGGGGTGTGCCAGCATCCCGATTGTTGGGCATGACTACTAGCCTGCCCTAGCCTTTCTTAATTCCCCTCTATTGCACTTACACTTACTCCTAGCCTCTAAGTTCTGCCCCCTCCTATGATCCTTGCCTTGGACCTTGAGTTCCCTCTGAAATTGGACATTTGAGGGCTGGACCTTCCACACTGTACTACAATCTGATTCTGCAATGATATTTGGGGTGTAAGCAGTGCATGGGATTCTTGAAGCTCCTTGGAACTTTGACACATCCCAAATAAGAGAAAGGCTTTAAAATCTTATCCTGGAAGTTGATTTATCTCATATTATTAGACTCTGAGTCTGGATTAGACTGATTAGATGTAGATGTAATCACTAATGTAATTTTACTTTCTGTCCGATTCATTTGGTCTGTAATAATTTTGTAATAACTACTGGGTGTTAGTAAAAAGGGAGGGTCAATCATGTATGCAAAAAGGGGTAGATACCATGACTATAGGGAAATATTATCTCTGAAATTCTGCATCTTCACATAGTTAACTACTGAAATTCTGAACCTCGTATAGATATCATGTTCGTAGGCTTTTTCCGCAATTTCAGATAGATACCATAACTATAGGGAAATACTATCTCTGAAATTCCGCATCTTCACATAGTTAACTACTGAAATTATGCACCTCATATAGATATCATGTTCGTAGGCTTCTTCTGCAATTTTATACAGATACCCTGTTCATAGGATTTTTTGCATTTTCGTATAGATACCATGTCTCTGAATATCTGCATATCATATAGATAATATGTCTATAGGACTTCTGCATTTTTGTATATGCATCAGTCATTAGGAAAACTTGTTATGGTATTTAAACAATCAACCGCATATAGATGACCTGTCTATAGGATTTCTGCATGAACAATAACCGTGTTTAAAAACCAGAAGCATGCCTATAGGAGCTATCAACTCAAACCTGAATCGTCCATTCGCTCCTAAGTCTAAAATCAGTAGCAATTTTGTTTAACACTCGCAGAACTTATAACCTTGTAATTAATCGTTCTTTTCTGCAATCAGTTTACTCCTTTATCTCTGAACAAATAGATATCATACCTATAGGTCCCGTTTAACGCCTAGGAAAATGATTAAGCAATTAATCAATTGTGTCAGTCTTTGACAACTACATCTAAGCAGGGCTAATTTGGACTCCCTATATGGGAAATATGTGGTAAATCGACCTATCCTACGCCTTAATTTAATTCAGACCAAACTAGTATATGTAAGACATGCTAAACTATATGCTTTTCTTTGATTTAAGGAGGCTTATTTGAGCCACATCTGCTTATTTGCTCTCCCAAATCTGCTATATATGTTTTGAATGTCGCCTTAGAATTTTATCCTTTGAAACTCTCAAATCCCCCCAACTTCCTTCCCTTTAGGATTAGTAGTCATATATGCCTCTGGGACTGATAGGATTGGGACGGGTAATAGCATGCAATAAGTAACGATACCATTCCGCGCTTAATACCTTAACAGGGTGGGGAGTGTAGACATGGAGATGATGATCATGCAATAACACCATGCGTACGATTGGCTACTGGTGTAGTGTGGATGATCCATGTATTTTACAAACCTAGGACCCCCCCCCCTTCCTTTACTTGTTTATTTTATTCAGAATTTCAAAAATTGCTTTTTTCTCAAATTCCAGCTTCTTTAACTTCTTTTTCATTTCAACTACTTGCAACTATTATATGAAAACCACCTCATATTTGCAATTCTTGCTTGTTTACTTATTATTTGCACTGAAAGTCACAATTGTAACATGATCGGGAACCACACTAGTGGATCTTGAGGGGTGCCTAACACCTTCCCCTCGAGATAATTTCTAGCCCTTACCCAAACTCTGGTTTTCCAACTCAAAAACCCTTAGTGTCCTAATGCACTTAATCATTAGGTGGCGACTCTTCCATTCCAAAAATCCAAATCCCAAACGAAAATAGAGTTGTCCTCCCAAATATCGTAAACCCAATTTTGCCTTTAGAAAATGGGGGCGTCAACAGTACGCCACCAAAATCCTATAAGCTTTCTCCGTCTTCTTGCTTTCTACTTTCATAAAATAAGAAAAAGCCCTAAATTCAAAAAATGGTATCTTTCGCAGAGGCACCACCGAGGAACGAAGCAGCAGGGGCAAAGATCTTCAAGACCAAGTGTGCTCCAAATTTGAGATTTTCGAGTCAGAATCACGTCCCTCTTGACGAGACGACATTAGGATTGTTCTTGAACAAAGACGACGGAGTTTGGGGCTGAGAAACTTGAAAAAGTTGGGGATTTTTGCTCCACGGCGGATTTGCCGGAAATTAGAGTTTGTTCTTGAACAAAGACGACGGAGTTTGGGGCTGAGCAACTTGATTTTCTATTGATATATTTCAATATATTTTCAATATATCACGTTGTATTTTCATGTATTTCATTGTATTCATTATCTTTTTTTAATTATAATTCAATGTATCTCGTTGTATTCTATATATTTCATTGTATTCAATATCCTTTTTTTATTGTATTTCAATGTATCCCGTTATATTCTATGTGTTTCATTGTATTCACTGTCTCGCTATATGCTATGAATGTATTCATATATTTTTTTTGATTAATATAATTTATGTATTCAGATGTATTATATAATTTTTCTGAAGATTGTTATGTTTTTGGGGTATTTTTCGGTTGAGAATCTTTTTATAACTGGAAAAAACAAAATTTGTGTGTTATAATTGAGTTTGTTAAGTTATATTAGGAGTCTATTATGTTAATTGATTTACTTTCCGTTTAAAAATAGTGTAATCCCCTGTTTCACACCGTGAACACAGTCGAATATAATAATATGTCCAGCTGTAATCCCATGTTTTACGCCATGAATACAGTCAAATACACTCGAATACAACAACTAATTGGCTGGACTTCCTTGATTTACGCTTATTTTTGCTACTGTATTCATGAATACATTAGCTTAAATATATCTAATACACCTTATAACAACAGAAAACGTATCTACAATCCGTAATATAGCAAATAGTATCTATAGATAGCTAATTACCACTAAAAGATAGTGCTTTATGAAAATTTCTCATAAATAAACCTTAATCCATTGAGCTAGTCCATTTAATTGGCTGAAGTGATGAGCCCACTTCATTAGGCTCAAAATGTCATCTTCCTAGAGGTCCAATTTGGTGTCACGTGTCAAATGACGTGGAATGTCAAGTTGAATGGAAGAGCCAATGGGATCATGCCACGTGTCAAAATGATAAAGCATGTCAAGTCACACTAAAAGGCCAATGAATCGCGCCACTTGTGCAAATAATATGTTCTGGCCAATCAAATGTGATCATGTCATACTTCAATTTGATTGGTCGGAAAGAGTTTGTTCTTATCACAACTCCTCCCCTCCACAACTATAAATGGGGGTATTCATATCTCGAAAAAGGCACCAGAAGTTATAACAAGAAACAAGAAAGAGCTTGTGGATAAAACGCTGCAAATTCTTACACAAGTTTCAAACTTCAAGCAATCAAATTCAAGTTCAAGCTCAAGAACGAAGAATAAATCAAGTTCAAGCAAGAACGAAAGAACAAATCAAAATTCAAGGAGTACGAGTACAAATCAAAGTTCGTGCTAGTTGAATTCAAGATCATCATTCATGGAAACAAATATAGATTCAAGATCAAACTCAAAGGCCCTTGAATTTATTTACTATTGAAAAGAAGAATCTGTGGAATTATAGAGATTGTAACACTCAAATATTTGAAATAAAAATACTACGATTGTTGCGATATTTTCGGTCTTGATTTTATTTTCTCGAAGCAAATTTATTGTCAACAATATTATAGTAGTGAAATTATTCGCGCTTCGTGCGATTATTAAAAGGCACACTAAATCTTTTTATGACTTTAGTCGAAATAGAATATGCCAAGTTTTTCGTATATACAGATATAAAATTTAGTTATTTTCATGAGATAACAAATATAATTATTTTCGTCCGAATAGAGCATAAATGATTGCAACTATTATTATTGTATTTTTCGAAGAGAAAACTATATAATGGGTGTTTACTTGGTTTTAATACACTATTTTCTTATATGAATTATATTTTATATACATAAATATAGGAGTATTTGATTTCTTTAATTTCACTAGATGGTGAGACTTCTGCTTTCCTAAAATTCTCTTTGCAAATTAAAGAAAAACTGGAAAAAAAATGTAAAGAAAAGAAACAAAAAATAAAATAAAAAATACGTGCCAATCCAAGTTGCGGTGTTCATCCGTTGAGTTGCATTTTCGTTATGTAACTTTTCCCTATCCTTTATTATTTTTCAAATACTTTCTTTCAGGTTCTTTTTCTTCACTTCTTTTTTATCCTTAATCTTCCTCTCAAGTTTTAATTCTATAAATAATCTCATATTCCATAAAAGCCATGTGCATTACTTCTCTATCCTCTATTATTTTTTTCTTTCCTTCCTTTTTCTCCCTGCGTTATTTCCTCTAAATGCTATTTTTTCTCCTCTTTCCTACTGTTACTTAGCAAAATTTCTTAATATTGATCGTGACATTAAAACAAAATAAGTTAGTCCATAAAATAGTTGAATAGTATTTCTTTCAGCAAATAGACATTTTTAGGCTAAATAATGAACATACTAATGGACTACATAAACCGATTCATCAAACTTTAGTTTCTATATAGTTCAGAACCCACTGATTCCAGAATAAAGCTAAAAGGAATACAAATAAAATAAAATGATTACAGGAAACTTGGTTCTTATCATCAATTTTACTATACTAAAAAAAAGGCATATATGCATATTCAGGAACAATCTTGCAAGTCCTTCGTTGAGAGATTATGATGCGATGTAATAAATGAGATTTACACAAGCATCAGTTTCATATTCCTTTTCGTGAAAATAGGTAAAATGTAATATGTCTACCTGGACTTGAGCAGAAGATCATAAAAGAGAATGGAGATATCTTTGTATGATAACTAGAGGCGGATCCAGGATTTAATGTTTATGGGTTCTTACAACGATTTCGAGTAAATTTTCAATAGTAACTAGGTTCATATTTAAATATTTGTAAATATTTAATGAATTTTTAAAACACATTTATATTGTTTGGACAAAAGCTACTGAATTTACGGAAATTCGTAAATGACATGCTAGATCCGCCCCTGATGACAACAGTGTTAGTAAACCAAGAAAGAAATGCGTCCGGACAACTTATCAATTTATTTTCTAAAACGTGTTATCAAAAACGACTCTAGATAAATAGATAGTCCCTAATTACTTCTTATGTCACGTAAGATTTACCTTTTAAATAACGCAATTGTTTTCCATTACCGCAAAAACTTGGTTGAAAGTTGAAACTATATCGCTTAGATTCCTTTTTATAATGATTTATCTTAACTCTCTTCACTGCTTTCAATAAAATCATTTATTCAGCAAAGAATATAAAGTAAAGTGAAAATACACATATTAACAATACCTTGGCTTATTCGTTTATACATCTGTTGGTTTTTTTTGTATTTAATAAATTAAATACATAAAAGAGGGTGAATGGGAAATGGATGGAAATGAAATTTTTGAGTGAAATTTTAAGTCTTCCCCCTTGGTAAATGGACATTGTCCCATATTGGAAGAGGAAGAGATTTTTTATGGGTATATAAGCAATTGCTCTTCTTCTAGCTCTTAAAGAGTTGAGAAGAAGGCAAGCTTCGCGCCGTCGTTGTCGCTCGCTCGGCTCGGATTGGGATTCCGTCAAACGATTGATTGATTAATTATTTGGACCTAATTTATTTGTTACTAGTAAAATATTAACAGAAATGTTATTAAATATTTGTTTTAATAACAGAATATTAATATTAAAATAAATATTAATATTAAATCCAATTCAGTTATCCAAATTTCAGTTTTCTGTTTTTGTAACAGAAAATTAACTAACCTTCAATTTTCCCTCTTTATTGTTGAGTAAATAGCCATTTATGTAATGGCATTTATGCTGTGGCCGTATTGCATAAACAGTCATTCTGAAGAGTTACATTTCTTCATATTTCAGCCCAACTTTGGCTATAAATACAACACTATTCTGCTCAGAAGTTTACTACGATTTTTTGAGTTTCTCATCCTTCTTCTGCATAGTTTAAACATCAAACAAAGCAACCGTAAGTGTGATTTGCTACCGAACTTTGTGTTCGCTGAAACACTGGGATTTGAAGTACCACTACACCAGTGTGTAATTTGTTCTATCCTGGGAGAAAATAATTCATAACCTTGGGTACTAGGAGGGGATTAAATTCCTTAAGGAAACACTGTGAATTCAGTGGGCTCGATTGGTTTCCTTTTATTTCGTTGTTCATTTCTTGAGTAAGTTTCTCGTACGACATATGGCTCATCCCATTTCCAAGTGAACTTCCCTACGGGTTTATGGGAAGTAAATATGGGTCTTCGTACGGCAAGGACTTGATCTCCTACTTGAAAGGATCTCGAGCGAACTCTTTTATTGAAGGCACGAGACCATCGAGCTTGATAACATTAAAGACTCTGTTGAGCTTCTAACCTCTTCTCATCAAGAGCCGCCAACTCTGCTAATCGAAGTCGAGAATTTTCTTCATCAGTGATGCCTTCTTGAATAGCCAGTCGTAATGAAGGTATTTGACGCTCAAGTGGCAAGACGGCTTCGACTCCATAAACGAGTGAATAAGGAGTCGCATGTGTTGGCGTGCGGTGAGTCATCCTATATGCCCATAGAGCTTCTTCTATACGGTCATTCCAATCTTGTTTGGATTTGGAGACAACGTTTTTTAACAAGTTGCATAGAGTTTTGTTGAATGCCTCCGCTAGATCATTGACGGCAACATTGTACATCGAAGAGTTACGTTGCTTGAAGCCATAGAGATCACAAATCTTGTTCATCAACCTATTATCGAATGGCTTTCCATTATTCGTTATTATGTAACGAGGAATGCCAAAATAATAAATAATGTTTACTCGGATGAAATTTGCAACATTTTCCTTCTTTACTTCCTTAAGAGCAACAACTTCAGCCTATTTTGAGAAGTAGTCAGTTGCAGCCAAGATGTATTAGATTGAACGAAGAACCTATCAGTTTATACTGGGCACTTTACTGTGCAAGTTAGCAGTGCTTGTAAACTGTACAAAAGGATATGAGTACTGTTTTTGTGTCAAACAAAAGAAATTCTTCTTGTCCTCTATATATAGTAGTATCAGTCAAATAATAAGAACAGAAAAACAAAAAAAAACAAAATGCAACTCCTAGCCAATTAAGTGATACTAAATTAATTAACAGAGAATTAAGGGTCATATTTCAGAGGAATAGATATAGGGGAATATAATAGAGTGGCAAATTCGGACCTTTTCTCAAATAAAAATAAAGAAGTAATAAAGGAAAATTAGAATACCCCGGAGGTAAGCCCTTATCAATTTGTATCATATAGGCATACGCAGACTGCCCTCGTATCATAGTCGCAGTCACCGAGCCTCATTTTTGGTGCTGTCTCAAACCTGATCGACACTACAGAATAACAGAGACATTTTAGCAAACACTTAGTGCGAGAAGAAAATGAGCGGAACAGTGAAGAAGATTGCCGACGTGACATTCAAGGTCGGCAAGACTATTGATTGGGAAGGAATGGGAAGCTTCTGGTCACCGATGAAGCTCGCAAGGAGTTCGCTAATCTCCGTCGTGCCTTCGATGATGTCAACTCTCAACTTCAGACCAAATTCAGGCAGGAACCTGAACCTATTAACTAGGAGTATTACAGAAAAGGAATTGGTTCTCTCTTGGTAGACATGTACAAAGAGGCCTACGAGAGCATTGAGATCCTCAAGTTTGTGGATACAGTGACTCCTCAATATAAACCCAAATTTGATGCCTTGTTGGTGGAGCTGAAAGAAGCCGAGCAGAAATCTCTGAAGGAATCTGAAAGGTTAGAAAAAGAAATTGGAGACGTGCAAGAGTTGAAGAAAAAACTTAGTACCATGACCGTTGAAGAATACTTCGAGAAGCATCCTGAGCTGAAAAAAAAGTTTGATGATGAAATTCGAAATGATTACTGGGGCTACTAGTTGGCTTCACATAGCAGTTGTTGGGTCAACTTTAGGATGGATTATCCTAAGTTCATCCCTGGTTAGGAATAAAAGAAAAAGAACTACATTTTTGTTTCATTTTCTGGATCTTCTTGTGAAATGTTAACTGCAGTGAATCTCATCGCTTGGACATCCTAATGTAGCCCTGCATTGGAGTCAAAAGATGTTCGAATTGAAAACTAGATCAAAATTCCATGAAAAAAATAAAAATTGATATAGGGGAATTGATTAAATGTGACAGAAATGGACCAATTATGTTGGCAATTCACGAAGTTGATGCAAGATTGATTTTGTAGCATTATAGGTAGTTGAAGAAGTTGAACGAGCGCTCGAGCTTACACGCTTGTTATTTTGGCGTGAGTACTGTGAGTAGTAATCTTACCACAATTTGTGTTTTCATAACCTGCATAATTTATATATGATTTTGAAAATAAATGAGTTACCGAAGCTTTGAATTGCATGTGGGACAAGTCCTTTACTTGATATGGTACCTATTAGTTTACTTGAGATGTTTACCAATTAATCTACACGTTTTTACCATTACTAGATATGTTTTACGTTACTTGAGATGTTACAGTTATTTGAATTATTCTCACTGTTACTAGAAATATTTTACTGTTACTTGAGACATGATTACTGTTACCAAAATAAAATTACAAGATTTGATAAGAAATTATATGCCCTTATTATTTTGAAAATGCTTTTGTATGAGTATTTACTGTTTACAAGAAAGAGTATAAATGGGAGGAGACTTTGAAGGATCCCATAGCTAACGATGGATTCGTTAGACCTGGTGCACCTTGCATTTACTGATTGCAGAGTACAATTATAGCCCTCGCTAGTGGGAAGGTAGAACTAGCATACAATTACAGTTTTGCCTCGAGTTGGGACCTACAGTTATATTTGACTCCTCTTAAGAAGGGGTCCACAGAGTGATACAGATTACATGATCCTTTCCTTGTAACCTCCCAAATATAAAGACCTGATATGACACAGTTTTACAGAGTTTATTATTGAATTGTTAAATTGATTTTGTTGCAGGAAACACATGATGAGACTGATTATTGTTACCGTTTTAAAAAGAGCATTTTATTTTGGGATTATTATACAAGCATGATTTCTGACTTGTCCCCAATTAAAAATGGCCGTGGTTAAATATTATTACTCACTGAGCTAGCGACTCACTCCCCGCTATTATTTTTACAGAGACAACAGTAGACGCAGGCGAGGATTCCGTTAATTAGAGTACACGAGTTAGCAGTTTCTGGTGAGCCCCGCATTTATTCGTGTGGGCAAATATTGTTATTTATTTGTTATAGTCTCTTTCTTAAAACTCTTAGAGTCACTCCATAGTCATTTTTATGAGTGTCATAAGTATTCTTTTATTGATATAGACTTGTGATTCATATTAGACTTTTCTATCATATACTTGGAGATGAAGTTAGTATTATTGCATTGGAAATATTTCGTGAATGATGATTATAGCTTGTTTGGTCGATATAGGTTGGTTGTGTTGTTGATTTCTAAGACAGGTATATTTTTGGATAGTCCTAAAACAAGAAAAACTCTGTCCCATTTTCTATAAATTACCGACGGAACTTACTTGGGAGCACTTGCTCCTAAGCGCCGGTCATGATCCTAAATTGGATCGTGACAATTACCAACATTACAGACTCATGCCAAGATGCAAATCATGATTCTAGTTCTAGAAGAGATAAAAGGAATGGAGTGAAACTTACACATTTCTCTTGCCCCCTCACTCATATATGATCCAATCTTATTTATTATGTATAGCAAGACAAATTTGACCTCGTCCTGGCTTTATCCCTATCTCAGCCATCTAGGTATGAAAAAAATTTAAGTATAAATAACTTAACTAAACAAGAAGGCATAGTTACATATAAGTAAGTTTAATTGGTAAAGTACAACAAATAGGTACTATCTCTAACCATTTCAGCCCTTATTCCAGAATTAAATAACCTAAAAAATATCTTCCAAAACAAAGCTAGGAATAACCACTCAATACATCATCTCCAAAAAAATTTCTCCTTCCTGAGATGGAAAAGAAGAGACTATTTTTAAGCTGAGACATTCGTATCACAATTACTAGAAAGAAATAGAAATTAAGCAGCATTATACCTTATTAACAATATATGCAACACCAAATAAACCGTGTCTTTCTTTCTTTTGGACTTCAAGACGAGAAGTGATGGCACGTTTTTGTGCTGCCTAAAAAATTACACGATGTCAACCAATAAGTTATCAATCAGATGTTAGTTTTCTGTTGGAAAAACACTAAAGGCACATCTCTTGAAAAACAATGCGTAAGCTTGTCACTTATGAAATGGTGCGCTAGAAAATAACAGAATCCTACTCCAACCTATGTTGTTCGGACTCTTCAAAATGTTGTTGGGTATGTGTCGAATCCTCCAAATTTAGTATATTTTTGGAGGATCCGACACGGGTACGGTAGCACTTTTGGAGAGTCCGAGCAACATAGACTCCAACATAGCCATCAAGTAGTTGATCTTATTCTTTGTTGCTTCTGATAGTAAGTGCCACTTCTTCAACATTACTCCTGGAATTCAATAGTTAATTAGTTAATAGAATGGGATATTCAAATTTTCAAACCATAACTTTGTAGCTTTGACTCATTCATGATATTCCTCTCTAACTTTCATATTATGAAATACTTTATACCTGAGTATAATGGAATATTCGGAGAAGGTAATTTTCATAACTAGAAAATGACATTTCAATATACACAGGCATAAACAAATCACTAAAAAAATATCAGTCTTGGCCAATAACATCAAACCCCCAACAACATCAACATTCTTTCAGTTAAAGAACCATGTAAAGAAGAGTGCAAAATATACAGATGTACAAGTTCACCCAATTACTATTGACATATTTAGTTTTTCTGGAACTACAAATTAATAATTTGATGGAACTTCTATCCTACTTCAACTACAATTCTTAGAGATAATTGTCAATTTAGTAAAGTTTTTGAAGCAGCTGATTGCTATAAAACAATTTCAAATGCTCCTCTGTTAAGTTTTACATCCAATTTCAAGTTCTATACTCGAATACAACATGAGAAACTCATGTTCTTGAGAATTCAGTGATGACTTTGCATGATATTGAGCCCCTCCTATTTTAAGAGCGTTAACCAAAATTTTAAGATAATCAAAACCATAAACTAGAAATAAATAAAATTAGAGGGGAAGTAACTTAGCATTTCAAGTCGTAATTAAGAAACCCACATTCGAATTTCCCGAATCAAAACACCAATTGGCAACCATACCAGTTGATGGTTTCAAGCTTAATAAAGCAACCACCATGAAAGAAAAAGAAAGTAGATTTCTTTTGGTTTTTCTAGACACGTCTGATGAGCGTTTAGGATAACTAGGGTTGACTGAAATTGGGGAAAGTGAGCGAAAGAGAAAAACAAAAGAGGGAAATTTGGTGGAAAAGGAAATAAAAACGAGGGAAGCATTGCCGCGCTTGTTTTCATTTAAAATCTTGAAAGAATTAAATGTATTTCTAAAATAAATTGGTAAATAAGTAAACACTTTACCAATAATAAAATACTTTTTGCCGCAGTAAAAATATAATATTTCTAATTAATTTAAGAAATTAAAATTTATTTTAGTACCCATAATATAATAAATTTTTTATAATAACCTACAATATTATTGTCACGACCCTAACCCAGACCCGATCGTGATGGCGCCTCTCGTCTCCCAATTCGAAGATAAATAGCTAAACAGCAAGAAAACAGTCTAAAACATGATTTAATAATACTAAGTAGCAGATAATATCATAACAATGCCGAAGTACAACCCAACCACAGTCATAATCGGGGTGTCACTAGTCATGAGCATCTATAAGTCATAATACAAGTCTGCTAAGTCTATACGCTAGTACAAATGTCTGAAAATAGATAGAAATGATAAAGGAGGAGAAACACGGGACTGCGGATGCCAGGCAACTACCTCGTGACTCTGAATGTCCGCCTGAAGCTAGAAGGATCAGCACTCGGGAGCAGAACCAGATACACCTGAATCTGCACAAAGGGTGCAGTGAGTAAAGTGAGTACTCCAACTAAGTGAATAACAAATGTAAATAAAGACTGAAAGCGAGAAATTACGTAAAGCACAAGGCAATCTATAATGAAGCAGTAAAACCATTTGAAAATAGTAAATCAGTCAAGAGATAACTAGAAATCCTTTTTCAATAAGAAAGCAGGGAAATGCCAGCAAATTAAGGAATAATAAAAACATAGAAGTTTGTCCCTCGGGCACAATATCAACAAATCCGCCCCTCAGGCAACATCTCAGAACCATACCAGCCCCTCGGGCCCACTCTCACATCTTACTGGGTACCCGCACTCAATGGAGGTGTGTAGACTCCTGGAGGGGCCCCTTACGGCCCAAGCGCAATATCAAGCCATCTCATGCCATCATCACTAGGCTCTTGGCCTCATATCAATTAAGCCACCTCGTGGCGTACATATCTCAAGCCCTCGACATCAAATCAATATCAGTGTTTCCTCACAACATAGGCCATCGGCCTTACTCAGTCAAAAGTCCTCACAAGCCTCTCGGGCAATAGTAAAATAATGTTTCTCAGCCCAACCATCATTTAAGTATTAGAAATAGAGTAAACATGGCTGAGTATAATAAAGTGGAGAATAACATGACCGAGTTCAAGTATAAAGTCAAAACAGTGAGGAAATATTAATAAAAATTCTCGAAGGGTTCAAATAATTGGCACGAAGCCCAAATATGGCATTCAACCTAAATAATGATGATAACAAATAGATTTCAGCCAAATACGCGATAAAATCATCAATCGGGACGGACCAAGTCACAATCCCCAATAGTGCACGACCCCACGCTCGTCATCAAGCGTGTGCTTCAGCTCAATATAGCACTACGATATGCAATTCGGGGTTTCAAACCCTCAGACCATCATTTACAGTCATTACTCACCTCAAACCGGTCAAATCTCTAGCTCGCGGCGCATTTGCCCCTTAAATCGGCCTCCACTCGCGTCGAATCTATCCAAAATCAGAACGAGGACGTCAAAATAGGCTAGGGGAACAAAGCCCAAGGGAAAATAATCAACAATTAGCATAAATTCCGAAATTACCAAAACCCGACCCCCGGGACCACGTCTCGAAATTTAATAATTTTTACACCAATAGATTCTTTATCTTCCCACGAGTTTATACATACTAAAAGTTCAGAAATCTGACCTTTAATGGTCCATTAAATTATCAATCATAGGTCTCCAATCCTAAACCCTAGCTTCCCCCAATTTTCACCCTTAATTTTTCACAAATTCTAGCTCTAATCCATTAAATAATAGCATAGGAGTGAGTTTTAGGTCCAAAATCCTTACCTTAATGAAGTTTCCTTGAAATCCCTCTTCCAAATCGTGCAAAAAGCTCCCAAGCCGAAATCAAAAATGGTGAAATAACCCAAAATTCGCGAAGGACCCATTTTGTACTTTCTGCCCTGTTGTTTCGCATCTGCGGTTCAAAACCCGCTTCTGCGGTACCACTTTACTCCGCTTCTGCAGAAATCACTTAACGGGCCAAAATTCTGCATCTACGGTCAACTCTCCGCACCTGCGGTTTCAGACACTTCCTCCCAAATCCGCTTCTGCGGTCCCCAAACTGCAGGTGCAAAAACACCAGAAGCAACAATTTCAGCAGCTATAATAACATCTCAACTTCTCCGTTAACCATCCGAAATCATCCTGAGGCCCCTGGGACCTAAACCAAAAGCACAAACATATCCTAATACCTTATTCAAACTTCTTCCAATCATCAAAATATCCCAAACACATCGGATTCAAGCCTAAGTTTCTAAAATCTTCTGAATTCCTCTTTTGATCAAAAACCCAACCAAACCACGTCCGAACAACCTGAAATTTTGCACACACATCCCAAATGACACAATGAAGCTGCTGCAACTCTCAGAATTCCATTCCGTCCCCTATATCAAAATCTCGCCTTCCAACCGGAAATCGCCAAAATATCAACTTCGCTAATTCAAGCCTAAATCTTCTCCAAACCTCTAAAACCCATTCTGATCACACTCCTAAGTCTCAAATCACCTCCCGAAGCTAACCGAACCATCGAAACTCACATCCGAGCCCTCTAACACATTAGTCAACATCCGGTTGACTTTTCCAACTTAAGCCTTTTCAAAAGAGACTAAGAGTCTCAAACTTTACCAAAATCATTCCGGATTCAATCCGACCAACCCGATACCACAAAACACGAATAAAAAAAGCATAAAGAAGCAAAAATGGGGGAAACACAACGGTAACTCATGAGACGACTGGCCGGGTCATCACATCCTCCCCAACTTAAATATTTTCATCCTCGAACGAGTCATGAAACATACCTGAAGCCTAAAAAAGTTGAGGATATCTGCTCCATATCTCCCGCTCGGTCTCCCAGGTAGCCTCCTCCACGGGCCGACCTCTCCACTACACTTTCACCAAAGCTATATCCTTTGATCTCAACTTTCAAACTTGATGCTCCAAAATAGCTGTTGGCTCCACATCATAAGTCAAATCACCCTCCAACTGAACCGTGCTGAAATCCAGAACATGAGACGGATCTCCAATATACTTCTGGAGCACGAAAACATGGAATACCGGATGCACACTCAACAAGCTGGGTGGCAAAGCAAGCTCATAAGCCACCTCCCCAATCCTCCGAAGTACCTCAAAAGGTCCAATGAACCGCGGACTCAAATTCCCTTTCTTTCCAAATCTAATAACACCCTTCGGGGCGAAACCTTCAATAGAACCTTCTCACCAACTATGTAGGACACATCTCGAACCTTCCTATCAGCATAACTCTTTTGCCTCGACTGTGCTGTACGAAGTCTCTCCTGGATCACCTTCACTTTATCTAAAGCATCATACACCAAATCTATTCCCAATAGCCTAGCCGCACCAGGCTCGAACCAACCAACTGGAGATCTACACCGCCTCCCGTACAAAGCCTCATTTGGAGCCATCTGAATACTCGACTGGTAGTTGTTGTTATAAGCAAACTCCGTAAGTGATAGAAACTGATCCTATGACCCTCCTAAATCAATAACTCAAGCGCGTAACATATCCTCCAATATCTAAATAGTGCGATCGGAGTACCCATCCGTTTGAGGGTGAAAACTGTGCTCAACTCCACCTGAGTGCCTAACTCTTGCTGAACAGACTTCCAAAACTGGGAAGTAAACTGAATGCTCTGATCTGAAATGATATAAACTGAGACATCATGCAGCCAAACAATCTCCCGGATATATATCTTTGCTAATGGCTCTGAAGAATAAGTAGTACAAATAGGAATGAAGTGCGCGGACTTGGTCAACCGATCCACAATCACACAAATAGCATCGAACTTCTTCAAAGTCCATAGGAGCCCAACTACAAAGTCTATAGTGACCTGCTCCCACTTTCACTCTGGAATATCCATCCGTTGAAGCAAGCCACCCGATCTCTGATGCTCATATTTCACTTGTTGACAATTGAGACACTGAGCTACAAATCCCATAATATCTTTCTTCATTCTCCTCCGCCAATAATGTTGTCTCAGATCCTGATACATTTTCGCGGCTCCTGGATGAATAGAATACCGCGAGCTATGGGCCTCCTCCAGAATCAACTCCCGAAGCCAATCTACATTGGGAGCACAAATCTGACCCTGCATCCTCAACACCCCATCATCTCCAATAGTCACATCTCTAGCATCATCATGCTGAACTCTATCCTTAAGTACAAGCAAATGTGGATCATCATACTGGCGCTCTCTGATGCGGTCATATAAGGAAGACCAAGAAACCACACAAGCTAATACCTGACTGGGCTCCAAAATATCCAACCTCATGAACCGATTGGCCAAGGCCTGAACATCAACTGCAAGAGGTCTCTCCCCAACTAGAATATATGCCAAACTCCCCATACTCACTGCATTTCGGCTCAAAGCATTAACCACCATATTGGCCTTCCCCAGATGGTACAATATAGTGATGTCATAATCCTTAATCAACTCCAACCATCTCCGCTGCCTCAAATTTAGATCCTTTTGCTTGAACAAATGCTAAAGACTGCGATGATTAGTGAACACATCACTAGATACGCCATACAAATAATGCCTCCAAATCTTCAACGCGTGGACTATGACAGCCAACTCCAAATCATGAACGGGGTAGTTCTTCTTATGGGGCTTCAACTGACGAGAAGCATAAGCAATAACTCTACCCTCCCGCATCAACACACAAACAATCCCTACTTTCGAAGCATCATAATACATGGTATATGAACCTGAAGCTAATGGAAAAACCAACACTGGAGTTGTGGTCAAGGCTGTCTTGAGCTGCTGAAAGCTCTCCTCACACTCGTCAGACCATATGAATGAAGCACCCTTATGAGTTAACTTGGTCAAGGGCGATGCGATAGATGAGAATACCTGAACAAACCGATGATAATAACCTGCCAAACCAAGAAAGCTGTGAATCTTTGTGGCTGAGGATGGTCTGGGCCAACTCTAAACTGCCTCTATCTTCTTTGGATCAACTTGAATATCCTCACTGGACACCACGTGTCCCAAGAATGCCACTAAACTAAGCCAAAACTCACACTTAGAGAACTTTGCGTAAAGCTTCTCCTCCCTCAATCTCTACAACACAACCCTCAAATGCTCCACGTGCTCCTCCTGACTACGTAAGTATACAAGAATATCATAAATGAGGACTATGACAAATGAGTCAAAATAAGGTCGAAACATGATGTTCATCAAATGCATGAACGCTGCTGGGGCATTGGTCAGCCCAAAAGACATAACCAGGAACTCATAGTGACCATATCTGGTCCTGAAGGCCATCTTAAGAATATTCGAATCCCTGATATTCAACTGGTGATAACCTGAACGAAGATCAATCTTGGAGAACACTCTCGCTTCTTGAAGCTGGTCGAATAAATCATCAATGCGAGGCAAGGGATACTAGTTCTTAATTGTTACCTTGTTCAGTTGCTTATAAATCAATGGACATTCTTATAGTACCATCCTTCTTCTTCACAAACAGAACCGGCGCGCCTCAATGTGACACACTAGGCCGAATGAAACCCTTATCAAGGAGTTCCTGAAGCTGCTCCTTTAACTTCTTCAACTCTGTTAGTGTCATACGATACGGCGGAATAGAAATGAGCTGCGTGCCCGGCACCAGGTCAATACCAAATCCAATATCCTTATCCGGTGGCATGCCCGGCAGGTCTGTAGGAAATACATCAGGGAAATCCCTCACAACTAGAACATAATCAATACTGGGAGCCTCAGTTCCGACATCCCTCACAAAGGCAAGATACAAAAGACAACCCTTTTCAATAAAGAGATTACTCTACTAGGAACATAATCAGTCACACCTCGTCATTCGATCCGTGGCACACCCGTTATAGCCAATGTGACTATCTTAGCATGATAGTCTAGAATAGCGCGACACAGAGATAGCTAATCCATGCCCAGAATGACATTGAAATCCACCATACTCAATAATAAAAGATCCACTCGGGTCTCCAGACCCCTAATAGTCACCACACATGACCGGTACATACAGTTTACAACAACAGTATTGCCCACCAGGGTAGATATATGAATAGGTAAAAAAAGAAACTCACTGGACGTACCCAAATAATGAGCAAAGTATGATGACACATAAGAAAAGGTAGAACCGGGATCAAATAATACAGAGGTATCTCTGTGGCAGACTGAAACAATACCTGTAATAACAGCATCTGAAGCGATAGCATTGGGCCTGCCTGGAAGAGCATAGAAATGGGCTTGACTGCCCCCTGATCGACCTCCCCCTCTGGGGCGAACCCTAGTTGACTGACCCCCACCCCTAGCTGGCTGGGCAGGTGGTGGTGAAGCAACTAGCGCTGAAGCTGATGATTGGCCCCTCTACTGGGATGAACTAGCAAAAAAATGGGGACACTACCTCCATATGTGCCCCACCTCTCCACACTCGTAACAACTCCCAAGTGTTGGAGAAGGGGACTGATGGGAACCCTTCACACCGGAGTGACTAGCAGGTGCACTCGGCATAGAAGAGCCCTAAACTGATGGAGCACGTGATGAGCTCTGAGCTGGAATGGCACTAAGTGATGGCTGGCCCTGATACGGACCGTGAGAACCATGGCCTGGTGATGCCCCACGATAACCTGCGCGAGCTGACTCACCATGTCGGAACTGTCGGCCTCTATCATGCTGAAACTGTCCCTTCAAAGGAGTACTACTAAAACTACCAGATCCTCGAGGCCTTTTAGCCTCTCTCTCCTCTCTCTCCTAGCATTGAACAGATCTTGGCCTCCCTCTCCTCTCTCTCCTAGCATCGAATAGACTCAATCTCTCGGGTAATATCCATAACCTTCTCAAATATAGCACCAACCACCCTCTCCATGGTCATGAAAATACGGAGCTGATAAGTAAGACCATCGATAAACCTCCTGATCCTCTCTCTATCTGTCGGGACCAACCAGATGGCATGACGAGCCAACTCGGAGAACCTCAACTCATACTGCGACATGATCATCTCCCCTTGATGCAAGCACTCAAACTGCCTACGCAACTCCTCTCTGCGAGACTATGGCACATACTTCTCCAGAAAGAGAACGGAGAACTGCTGCTAGGAAAGGGGTGATGCACCAACAGGCCTACGCCTCTCAAAATCCTCCCACCAAGTAAAATCAGCTCTTGAAAACTGATAAGTAGTGAAAGAGACCCCGCTGCTATCTAGAATATCGGCTATACGAAGCATCCTCTCACACTTGTCCAAAAAGTCCTGGGCATCCTCGCCCTCTTCTCCACTGAAGGTCGGAGGCTGAAGCCTACCAAATCTCTCCAACCTATGCTGTTCATCCTCTGGCATGGCAAGAACTACATAGTCCTAAGCAGCTGCAACCGGCTGAGCTGGGTGTGCCCCAAACATTGAATGTCCCTGCACGACCTGCTCGGGTGTGTGAGCGATGAGAGTCTGACTACCTCTCCCGGCCTGAGAAGTAGGTGCGGCTTTACTGGCTGAAACCGCCTGAGCTAGGCTAGTGCAAACTGATAAGATCTAAGCAAAGGCCTCCTGAAGACCTGGAATCACAATAGGGACAGCTGGTGCCTGAGTTGGTGCTACTGGTGTGTCAACAGCTGGAACCTGGTCCTTAATTGGGACAACTGGTGGATCTATAGGTGTCGCGCTCGTTGCTCTGCCTCTACCACGACCATGGCCGCGTCCTCGGCCTTTAGTGGCCCTGGTTGGTGGTACTGGTGGTCGTCCACCCTGTCTGGTAGCGTGTGTCCTCACCATCTGTGAGAGAATAGAATAACAAAAGCTTAGTACTCGGATCAACAAATTTGCACGACAAGATTCCAAGAATATGAAGTTTTCTTAAAGGTTCTACAACCTCTCGAGGATAAATACAGACGTCTCCATACCGATCCGCGAGACTCCACTAAACCTGCTCATGACCCGTGAGACCTATGTAACCTAGTCTCTGATACCAAGTTCACGACCCTAACCCAGACCCGGTCATGATGGCGCTTCTCGTGAAGACAAGGCCAGCCAACTATTCCCAATTCAAAGATAAATAGCTAAACAACAAGAAAACAGTCTAAAACATGATTTAATAATACTAAGTAGCAGATAATATCATAACAATGCAGAAGTACAGCCCAAACACAGCCCTAACTGGGGTGTCATTAGTCATGAGCATTTATAAGTCATAATACAAGTCTGCTAAGTCTATACGCTAGTAAAAATGTCTGAAAATAGATAGAAATGATAAAGGAGGAGAAACACGGGACTACGGACGCCAGGCAGCTACCTCGTGGCTCCGAATGTCCACCTGAAGCTAGAAGGATCAACACTCGGGAGTGGAACTAGATACGCCTGAATCTACACACAGCGTGCAGGGAGTAAAGTGAGTACTCCAACTCAGTGAGTAACAAATGTAAATAAAGACTGAAAGCGAGATATCATGGAAGGCACAAGGCAATCTATAATGAAGCAGTAAAACCATTTGAAAATAGTAAATCAGTCAAGAGATAACTAGAAATACTTTTTCAATAAGAAAGCAGGGAAATGACAGGCAATTAAGGAATAATAAACACATAGAAGTTTGCCCCTCGGGCACAATATCAACAAATCCGCCCCTCGGGCAACATCTCAGAACCATACCAACCCCTCGGCTCAATCTCACATCATACTGGATAACCGCGCTCACTGGGGGTGTGCAGACTCCTGGAGGGGCCCCTTACGGCCCAAGCACAATATCAAGCCATCTCGTGGCGTTATCACTAGGCTCTTGGCCTCATATCAATCAAGCCACCTCGAGGTGTACATATCTCAGGCCCTCGGGCTCAAATCAATATCAGTGTTTCCTCACAAAACAGGCCTTCAGCGTTACTCAGTCAAAAATCCTCACAAGCCTCTCGGACAATAGTAAAACAATGTTTCTCAGCCCGAACATCATTTAAAATATCATTTAAGTATTAAAAATAGAGTAAACATGACTGAGTATAAAAACAATGGAAAATAACATGACTGAGTTCAAGTCTAAAGTCAAAACAGTGAGGAAATATCAATAAAAATCCACGAAGGGCGCAAATAGTTGGCACGAAGCCCAAATATGGCATTCAGCCCAAATAATAATGATAACAAATAAATTTTAGTCAAATACGCAGTAAAATTATCAATCGGGATGGACCAAGTCACCAATAGTGGACGACCCCATGCTCATCATCATGTGTGCGCCTCACCTCAATATTACACTACAATGTGCAATCCGGGGTTTCAAACCCTTAGATCATCATTTACAATCATTACTCACCTCGAATCGGCCAAATCTCTAGCTTGCGATGCCTTTTCCCCTCAAATCGGCCTCCACTCGCATCAAATCTATCCAAAATCAGAACGAGGATGTCAAAATAGGCTAAGGGCACGAAGCCCAAGCGAAAATAATCAACAATTAGCACAAATCCCGAAATTACCAAAACCCGACCCCCGGGCCCACGTCTCGAAATTTGATAATTTTTACACTAATAGATTCTTTATCTTCCCACGAGTTCATACATAACAAAAGTTTAGAAATCCAACCTCAAATGGTCCATCAAATCATCAATCATAGGTCTCTGATCCTAAACCCTAGCTTCCCCCAATTTTCACCCTTAATTTTCCACAAATTCTAGCTCTAATCCATGAAATAATAGCATAGGAACTAGTTTTAGGTCCAAAACCTCAATGAAGTTCCCTTAAAATCCCTCTTCCAAATCGTCCAAAAAGCTCCCAAGTCGAAGTCAAAAATGGTGAAATAACCCAAAATTCATGAAGGACCCATTTTATACTTTCTGCCCAGTTGTTCCACATTTGTGGAAATCACTTAACGGGCCAAATTCCGTATCTGCGGTCAACTCTCCGCACCTACGACTCCGTAGGTGCGGTTGAACTATCGCATCTGCGGTTTCAGACACTTCCTCCCAAATCTGCTTCTGCAGCTCCCCTTCCGCACGTGCGGCGCTGCACCTGCAGTCACCAAACCGCAGGTGCAAAAACACTAGAAGCAGCAATTTCAGCAACTGCAATAACATCTCAACTTCTCTGTTAACCATCTGAAATCACCTCGAGGCCCCTGGGACCTCAACCAAAAGCACAAACATATCCTAATACCTTATTCAAACTTCTTCCAATCGTCAAAACACCCCAAATAACATCAAATCACCCCAAACACATCGGATTCAAGCCTAAGTTTCTAAAATCTTCTAAATTCCGCTTTTGATAAAAAAAACCCAACCAAACTACGTCCGAATAACTTGAAATTTTGCACACACATGCCAAATGACACAACAAAGCTGCTGCAACTCTCGGAATTCCATTCCGACCCTATATCAAAATCTCGCCTACCAACCGGAAATCGCCAAAATATCAACTTCGCCAATTCAAGCCTAAATCTTCTCCAAACCTCTAAAACCCATTTCGATCACACTCTTAAGTCTCAAATCACCTCCCTAAGCTAACCGAACCATCGAAACTCACATCCGAGCCCTCTAACACATAATTCAACATTCGGTTGACTTTTCCAACTTAAGCCTTCTTAAAAGAGATTAAGTGTCTCAAACTTCACCAAAATCATTCCGGATTCAACCCGACCAACCCGATACCACAAAACATGGATAAACAAAGCATAAAAAAGCAAAAATAGGGAAACAAAGCGGTAACTCATGAGACGACTGGCCGGGTCATTATAATTATCGTTGTTGAAAAAAAATTTGTTAGCTCTACTTTATTTTGAATTTTAATGGCCTAATGTTCACTACTATATAACTTTTTATTTTGTATTTTGGCACTGCAATCCCATTTTTCGTCACGATCCAGATTTTTCATCATCGGGATCGTGATGGCGTCTAACCGTTCAGTTGTTAGGTAAGACAACAATTAGAAATTAAAAATGCTAACTGGTAAACGATTCAGTAAATGACATCAATTATATCATAACAAATTAAAGAAGTGCGGAAGTTCATAATGACCTTAATATTTATACATAACTACCCAGAATCTGGTGTCACAATTCACAAACTTCTAAGAGTTACTACAAAAACTGGCTGAAGAAAAATACAATTGTTTTCGAATAAAAGAAATAGTAGATTGAAATAACTGGAAGAGGACTCCTGGGTCTGCGAACACCGGTAGATCTACCTTGGGTCTCCTGTGGGATTGAAGTCAGCAGCTCAACTCGGGTCAACACGGTCCAATAACGAGATCTGCACAGTAAGTGCAGAGTGCAGTATCAGTACAACCGGCCCCATGTACTGGTAAGTATCGAGCCTAACCTCGGCGAAGTAGTGACGAGGCAAGGACAAGACACACATAAATATGTTCAGTTAAACAGTATACAAGAAATAACAACTAATAGAAGCTAAACATATAAGAACGGGAGGGGGAAAACATGTTAAGGGGAGTACAAGATCATGAAAATGGTAACAGTAAAGAAACACAACAAACAACATGCTTTGCACCAACGAAAATATTAAACATAGCAAAAAGTACATGGCATCACTCTTCGAGCTTTTACTCTCATCCTCACGATACTAATGAAAGAAGCGATGATAATGAATATAAATGGCATGGCATCACCCTTCGTGCTTTACACTTTTTCTCACATGATAATGAAAATGAAATGGCACGGCATCACCTTTCATTCTTTACACTCTTCCTCTAATGAATATGAGTATAAAGATGGCATGGAATCACCCTTTGTGCTTTACACTCCGCCTCACCAAAACAAGAACAGTAACAACCGGGAGATAGAATTATCAATAACAAGTCTCACTTTAACATTTAATTCCACAATGTCAACCTCAGTTTTGATTCAATACTCAATCAATATCAAATTCCGTAAAACATGATAAGAGTTACCCATAAAGAATAACTAGTCTAAGGATGAACAGTATAATTAAATAATACCATGATTACAAGAATAAGACTCACTCACATGCTATGGCTTGAAAACAACGCATAGGTATTCGTCACCTCACCTATACGTTGTACCCAACAACCAAACACGTAGAAAATAAGCAACAATACCTAATCCCTCAATACAAGATTAAAAACAACATTTACCTCGGTCCAACGGCCAACTCAAAACTTAACCACCGCTTTTCCCTTCACACAAGCCTCCACACTAATAGAATCTAGCAAATTGCCATACAAACAATTCAATTTAAGCCTTAGGAACTACCTACAATTGAAAGGTATTCAATTTAGGCCATTTTTAAAAAAGTTAACAAAAGTCAACACCTGGACCCGCTTGGTTCATACTCGAAATTTGGATCAAAACCCGATTACTCATCCACCCTCGAGCCCGTATATACAATGGTTTTGAAATCCGACCTCAATTTGAGGTCTAAATGCCCAAATTTTGAAATACCTAGTTTCTACCCGAAAATCCCTAATTCCACCATAAAAATCTTAGATTCTAGGTTAAAATCTTGTAAAATAATGTGAATAATTGAAATAAACTAGTTAAGAATCACTTAACTATGATTTGGGGAAGAAATGGTCTTTGAAAAATTGCCTCTTGTGTTTTAGGTTTTGAAAAGTTGAAGAATGGATGAAAAATCCCGTCTAAGTCTCTTTTACACAGCTGCAGATGTCGTATTTGCGATCTGGGCTTCGCAAATGCGAAGGGACCATCGCAAATGCAAGGTCCTTCACACGTCTGCTGCTTTCGTAATCACGAAGATAAGTTTGCAATTGCGAACTTGAATCTCTGCAAATGCGACTAAAAGATTGCATTTGCGATCACTGCCCCTCCCAATGTTACTTCGCAAATGCGAAGAATCCCTCGTAATTGCGAGGACTACCTGGCACATCTACTCTTTGCATTTGCGATGAGAAGCTCACAAATACAGAACCTACAGAGTTCGCAATTGTAATGTTTGATCTCGCGAATGCAAGATTAGAGGCCTGCAAGAAGATCAGTTATACTAGCAAATCATTGCAAGTACAAACCACTCCGTAGCCTATCCGAAACTCGCCCGAGCCTCGGGGCTCTAAACTAAACATGCACAAGTCTTAAAACATCATACGAACTTGCTCGCGCGATCAAATTACCAAAATAATACATAAAACTACGAATTTAGCACCAGATCACATGAATTTCCCAAGAACACTTCAAAATACCTAATTTCACAACCGGACGCCCGAATCACGTCAAAATAACTTCGTTTCTCACCAAATTTCTTAGACGTGACGAAAATCTTATATTGAACATGTATCGAGCGCCGGAACTAAAATATGAACCCGATACCAACATGATCAAGCATTAACAATCTCTTAAAAATCATTAAATTTTTAGAGTTACAATTTTTAACAAAAATTCATAACTCGGGCTAGGGACCCTCGAATTTGATCCGGGCTTACACCTAGTTCCCATATTTCGATACGGACCCATGGGACAGTCAAAACAAGAGTCCGAGTCCGAGTTCGTTTATCCAAAACGTTAACCGAAGTCAACTAAATCAACTTTTAAAGGCAAAAAATATTATTTTCATCAACTTTTAACATTAAAGCTTTCTGGAAAAATGTCCGGACTGCACACACAAATCAAGGAGGAATAAAATGAGGTTTTAAAGGCCTCGAAACACATAATTTAATTTTAAATTATAAGATGACCTATCGAGTCATCACACTTTGTATCAATTCAACTTTGCTCTTGTCACGACCCCAGTTCGCCCTCCGTAAATATGTCGTCATGGCACCTAGTCCCTATAACTAGGTAAGCCTAACAATGCGAGAAAAAAAAATAACATAGTTTGCGGAATAATTAATTAAAAACTGGACAACTAAAAGAAAACTGTATATAAATGCCGCTCGGCATATACAACTCAAAAATGCGAAAGTCTACAATATCACCCCAAAACCCAAAAACTCACGGGAACATAGTCTAACGGAAAGGAAATACATAGCTCTAACTCCAGAATGTCTAAAACGAACAGTACGAAAAGGAGAAAACTAACTGCTAAACCTAGAATAAGGAAGAGACTCCGGGTCTGCGGACGCGGCAGATGTACCTCGAAATCTCTGCTAGATCTCCCCCGCCTCGAGGATGATATGTCTGGGCAGAGCTACCTAGATCTGTACATGAAAAACATGCGCAGAAAAGGGCATGAGTACACCACAGCGGTACTCAGTAAATGCCAAGCCTAACCTCGGTTGGGTAGTGACGAGGAAGGTCAGGGCCATACTGAGATAAACATAATATATGATAGGATAAGGAAAGTAGTATGGATAAAGTCAACAGCGAGAATCTAAACATGATAAATAAGGAAAGCAGTAATAGAAAACAGAAGCAAAAAAATATAAGGAATACTGCTCATAACAGGAAATAATAGCCGGGGATCTTTTGGTATCCCGAGAATCTCTTTGTATCCTCATCATATACACGAGGGATCTCTTGGTATTCCGAGGATCTCTTGGTATCCTCAAAACTTACATTTACATGTGCCAGGGATCTTTTGGTATCCTCAAAACTTATATTTACATGTGCCAGGGATCTCTTGGTATCCTCAAAACTTACATTTACATGTGCCAGGGATCTCTTGGTATCCTCAAAACTTATATCTACATGTGCCAGGGATCTCTTGGTATCCCGCACCCTCAGTCCAGAACATAACAAGTACAAGGAGATCTCCCGAGATGCCGTCCCGTAGTCCCAATTTAGAACACACAATAACAACCCAAAACATTAGGATAAATGCTAAACTCAGAACAATTAATAGAAAGTCCTAGCCTAACATGCTTCACGTAGTACAAACAAGAGAGTTTAAGCATTTAGGCAAGTAAGTCAAATAAACATACTTCTCTAACTAGCATAGGATAAACTTGCAATTTAAAATAAACAGATAAGCAAGAAAAACTCAATTTAAATACTTCAAGTAAAAATGAATTTCCAACAATTAGCTCAAGTACACGTTCTTCACCTCACGTACGAGGCTTTCAAATATCAAATATCATGTCGTAAGCGGAAGAGGTCCCCACACAAGGTTAGACAAGCCACTTACCTTGAACCGACACAAAAATAAGCTAGAAACGACGCCCTTGCCACGAGTATCAGACTTCAAATGGCCCAAATCTATTCAATTCAATTACATATCATAAATAACACCTCAAGCAACTGATTTTACTATTTAATTTAAAGCTAAGACGCGAATTTAGGTAAAATGACCAAAATGCCCCTCAGGCCAATGTCTCGGAACCGGATAATTTTCATAAAAATTTTCAGAACCATCATACTCTCACGAGTCTAAGCATAACAAGAACACTAAAATCAGAGTCCAAATCCTCCATTAAAGGTCTAAGAACTTTTCCCCAAATTTCAACCAAAATTTCGAAATTAGATGATGAAATTAACTAAAGATTGATGGAATATAACTAGAAGGGGTTAAAGAAACGTTACCCAATGATCTCCTCTTCAAAACCCTCTAAAAATTGCCCTCTCCCAAGCTCCAACTTAATTTTTCCAACTTTTGAAACTAAACCCTCGAATTTCTTATTTCATTACAGTGGTTTCCGCTTCTGCGGTCAAGTGCGGTCCCACTTCTGCGGTCCCGCTTCTGTGGTTTCAAACAAATAGCCCTGGGCCGCATCTGCGATGATGATCTCGCAGGTGCGAAACCGCATCTACGAAAAACTGAGGGGACACCAACGTCTGCCTCTGCGATGCCCAGGCCGCTTCTGCTGTTCCCAAGCCGCAGAAGCGAAAATACCAGAAGCAGAAATGCTTCAGCTGCTGCAACACTTCTCCGATCTTCCGTCAACCATCCGAAATCATCCCGAGGCCCCCGGGACCTCAAACAAGCCTACGGACATATCCCATAACATCTTTCAAACTTGTACCAACCCTTAAACCGCCTAAAACAACGTCGGAAACTTGAATAAATCAAGGATTTAAGCCTAAGAACTTCCAATTTCATCAAAATACACTTTCGATAAAAAACCTAACCAAAACACATCCGAATGACCTGAAAGTTTGCAAACACATCCCAAATGACATGACGAAGCTACTGCAACTTCCGAAATTCCATTCCGACCCTCGGATCAAAAACTCACTATCGGATCGGAAACTTCAAAAATTTACACTTCGGCATTTCAAGCCTAAATTAGGTACGGACCTCCAAAATACATTCCGAACACTCTCCCAACCCCGAAATCACCTAACGGAGCTAACGGAACCATCGGATTTCCATTTCGAAGCTGTCTTCACACTATTCCAGCTATGGACCACTTTCCAACTCTTAAGCTCTCATTTAGGAACTAAGTGTCCCAAAACTCTCCGAAACCCAACACCGAATGTCCTGGCAAACTAAAAAAGCAGAAATGAACTAAGGGGAAGCAGTTAATAGGGGATCGGGGCGATAATTCTTAAGACGACCGGCCGGGTCGTCACATCCTCCTACACTTAAACATTCGTTCATCCTCGAACGAGCATAGAGAACATACCTGAAGTAGTGAAAAGATGAGGGTAACTGCTGCGCATATCCTGGTTGGTCTCCTAGGTCGCCTCCTCGGTCGCCTGACCCCGCCACTGAACCTTTACTGAAGCAATGTTCTTTGACCTCAACTTTTTGATCTGTCCGTCCAATATAGCCATTGGCTCCTCAACATAGGATAGATCCTTGTCCAACTGGACTGAACTGAAATCCAACACGTGCGATGGGTCACCGTGATACCTCCGGAGCATCGAAACATGAAATACTGGATGAACCCCGGCCAAGCTGGGAGGTAAGGCAAGCTCATAAGCAACCTCCCCAACTCGCCTTAAAATCTCAAAAGGGCCAATAAACCTCGTACTCAACTTCCCTTTCTTCCCTAACCTCATGACACCTTTAATAGGCGAAACCCGAAGCAGAACCCGCTCACCAACCATATATGAAACATCACGAACCTTCCTGTCTGCGTAGCTCTTCTGTCTGGACTGGGCTATACGGAGTCTATCCTGAATCACCTTAACCTTCCCCAATGCATCCTTAACCAACTCTGTGCCCAATAGCCTGGCCTCATCCTGCTCAAACCAGCCCACCGTAGATCTACACCTCTTACTATATAAAGCCTCATACGACACCATCTGAATGCTGGACTGATAACTGTTGTTGTAAGAAAACTCCGCTAATGGCAAGAACTGATCCCAAGACCCTCCAAACTCAATCACACACACAGAGAGCATATCCTTAAGAATCTGAATGGTGCGCTCGGACTGTCCGTCCATCTGGGGGTGAAATACCGTGCTTAACTCCACTCGAGTACCTAACTCCTGCAGCACGGCTCTCCAGAACCGCGATGTAAACTAAGTACCTCTGTCTGAAATGATAGAAACTGGAATACCATGCAGACGGACGATCTCCTGGATATAAATCTCCGCCAACCGCTCCGATGAATAAGTGGTACATATAGGAATAAAGTGAGCGGACTTGGTCAACCGATCCACAATAACCCAAATGGCATCAAACTTCTTCAAGGTCCGTGGGAGTCCAGATACAAAGTCCATGGTGATGCGCTCCCATTTCCACTCCGGAATCTCTATTTGCTGAAGCAACCCACCCGGTCGCTGGTGCTCATACTTCACCTGCTGGCAGTTGAGGTATCTAGACACATAATCAACTATATCTTTCTTCATCCTCCTCCACCAATAGTGCTGCCTCAAGTCCTGATACATCTTTGCGGCACCCGGATAGATGGAATATCGCGAACTATGGGCCTCTGCTAAAATCAACTCTCGAAGCTCATCAACATTGGGCACACAAATCCGGCCCTACATCCTCAATACCTCATCATCTCCGATGGTCACATCTCTGACGTCACCATGCTGAACCTTGTCCTTAAGGACAAGCAAATGAAGGTCATCATACTGTCTCTCCCTGATACTATCAAATAAGGAAGACCGGGAAACCACATAAGCTTGAACCTGACTGGGCTCCGAAAGATCCAATCTCACAAACTGGCTGGCTAAGGCTTGCACATCCATCGCCATAGGCCTCTCTGAGGCTGGTAAATATGCCAAACTCCCTAAACTCTCCTCCCGGCTACTCAAGGCATCCACCACCATATTGGCCTTGCCCGGGTGATACAGAATAGTAATATTATAATCCATCAGCAACTCTAACCACCTCCTCTGACGCATATTTAGAACCTTCTTCTTGAACAAGTGCTACAAACTCCGATGGTCAGTATAGATCTCACAAGGCACACCGAACAAATAATGATGCCAGATCTTCAAGGCATGAACAATAGCAGCTAGCTCAAGGTCGTGGACAGGGTAATTCTTCTCATGTATTTCAACTGTCTGGACGCGTAGGCAATCACCCTACCATCCTATATTAACACCGCTCTGAGGCCAACTCTCGAGGCATCACAGTAGACAGTATAAGACCCCGAACCGGTAAGCAACATCAAAATTGGGGTTGTAGTCAAAGCTGTCTTGAGCTTCTGAAAGATCGCCTCACACTCCTCTGTCCACTGAAATGGGGCACCCTTCTGGGTCAATCTAGTCATAGGTGCCGCAAGCGATGAAAATCCCTCCATAAAACGACGGTATTAGCCCGCCAAGCCAAGGAAACTGCGAATCTCTATAGCTGAAGAGGGCCTAGGACAACTCTGCACGGCCTCTATCTTCCTCGGATCCACTCGAATGCCCTCACTCGATACCACGTGGAGTAAGAATGCCACAGAACTCAACCAAAATTCACATTTCGAGAACTTTGCATATAAATTCTTCTCTCTCAGGGTCTGAAGCACTATCCTCAGGTGATGCTCATGATCTTTCCAACTCTGGGAGTATACAAGAATATCATCTATGAAAACAATAACGAACGAGTTGAGATATGGCCTGAACACACTGTGCTTCAAATGCATGGAAGCTGCTGGGGCATTGGTCAGCCCAAATGACATAACAAGGAACTCGTAATGGCCATACCGAGTCCTGAAGGTAGTCTTCGGGATATCTGACTCCCGAATCTTCAACTGATGGTAACCTGAGCGCAAGTCAATCTTAGAAAACACATGTGCGCCCTGAAGCTGGTCAAACAGATCCTCAATATGAGGCAAAGGAAAACGGTTCTTCACTGTAACCTTGTTCAACTGGCGATAATCAATACACATACGCATGGAACCATCCTTCTTCTTCACAAATAAGACAAGAGCACCCCAAGGTGATACACTGGGCCGAATGAAACCCTTATCAAGTAATTCCTGCAACTGCTCTTTCAACTCTTTCAACTCAGAAGGAGCCATACGGTACGGAGGGATGGAAATGGGCTGAGTGCCTGGCAACAGATCAACGCCAAAATCAATGTCTCTATCGGGCGACATGCCCGGAAGATCAGCTGGAAACACATCGGGATAATCCCGTACCACGGGGACTGAATCAACATAAGGGGTATCAACACTGACATCTCTCACATAAGCTAAATACACGGCACACCCCTTCTCAACCATACGCTGAGCTTTAAGAAAAGAGATAACTCTACTGGGAGTGTGATCTAAAGTACCACTCCACTCAACACGTGGAATACCTGGCATAGCCAGCGTCACGGTCTTGGCGTGACAATCAAGAATAGCAAAATGGGGCGACAACCAGTCCATTCCCAAGATAATATCAAAGTTAACCATACCGAGTAATAATAAATCCGCTCTAGTAGAAACATAAACGGGGGAACTCAAACAATCCTGAGGCACACCCAAATACGGAGCAAAGTAAGAAGATACATAAGAATAAGTAGATCCCAGATCGAATAGAACCGATGTCTCTCTGTGACAAACTAGTATAATACCTGTAATGACGGAGTCGGAGGCAACAACCTCAGCACAAGCAGGAATAGCATAATATCTGGCCCGGCCCCTCTCTCGAGGGTGGCCTCTATCTCCCCAACCTCCGCCCCTAGCCGGCTGGGCAGATGGGGTAGCAGCTGGAAATGTCATCATGGCCTGAGAACTCGGCTAGGCACGCTGTGGCTGAGAAGTCTATAGGGGTGCACTCCTCCCAAGTCTAGGGCAATTCCTCACCACATGACGGGTGTCTCCACACTCAAAACAAGCTTTGGGAGGGCGCGATGGCTGTGACTGGCTTGGGCCAGACCTGTTGGACTGACCTCTAAATGCACCCCGCGCATGAGGCGCACTAGAAAATGGAGGTGCATAGTAATGCTCGTAAGGTATAGGTGGAGCTGGAGCACTGCTGGCTGCTGGAAGAGCTGAATGAACGGGGCGAACCCCATAACCCCTACCATGAGGACCTGTTGCTGTGGTACGAGCACCAGAGTAATGACCCAAATCTCGAGACCTCTTGGCTTCCCTCACCACTCGCTCCCTGGCGAGCATACCCTCGATCCTCCTAGCAATGCTCACTACCTGCTAATAAGGGATGTCCATCTCCAACTCTAGAGCCATGCTAGATCTGATGGGTGGGGTAAGACCCTCAATGAACCTGCGAACTCTCTCATGGACTGTAGCAACCAAGGTCGGTGCATGCCTAGCCAACCTGGTATAGCAGATAGAATACTCCGAAACGGTCATAGTACCCTGGCGCAAATGCTCAAACTCTGTGCGCCATGCGTCCCTGAGACTCTGAGGCACAAACTCTCTCATGAACATATCTGAGAACTGGGTCCAGGTCAGTGAGGCAGCCTTGGCTGGACTCTCTATCTCATAAGTGCGCCATCAATCATAGGCGGCTCCCTGAAGCTGGAAGGCAGTGAAGGAAACCCCGCTGGACTCCACTACGCCCATATAGTGCGAAGAATATGGTGACACTCCTCTAGAAATCCCAAAGCATCATCTGATGCTAATCCACTGAATACAGGAGGCTTGTACTTCTTGAACCTCTCAAGGCTCAACTGCTCATCCTCAGAATCCGCTGCCCTGTCCTCGGGCTGAACGGGCACTGCAGGCGGTGCGGGAGTAATCTTGGGAACCTTCTCAACATGCACTCGCTGCTCAGGAGTGTGGACGGTGGGAGTCTGTGCTCCTCCCCCGGCCTGAGATGCGGCTGCAGCAAGGGGAAGCGACCCTGCCTGAGCCAAAGTGGTGTACATACTCATGAACTGAGCCAAAGTCTCATGAAGAGCTGGAGTAGTAGTGGCAGTGGTAGGCGTGCCAGGTGGCTAGGCTCCGGCTGGATCTGCTGGTGGTGCCTCGTTGGCAGCTCACGCGGGTGCTCTGGTTACACCACATGCACGTCCTTCACCTCTACCCCGGCCCCGACCTCTAACAGCTGTAGTAGGGGGCGCGGGTGCCTAATCATCTCGAATGGCACGTGTCCTCACCATCTGTGAGAGAATAGAAGATAGAAGTTTAGAATTGGTGATGTCAAGATGTCGCACGACAAGGAAATCAAATGAAGTGAAAATTTTTCCTAACAGTTACATAGCCTCTCGTAGATAAGTACAGACGTCTCCGTACTAATCAGCGAGACTCTAATAAACCGGCCTATGTTCTGTGACTCCTATGAACCTAGAGCTCTGATACCAACTTGTCACGACCCCAGTTCGCCCTCCGTGAATATGTCATGATGGTACCTAGTCCCTATAACTAGGTAAGCCTAACAATGCGAAAAAAAAATAACATAGCTTGCGGAATAATTAATTAAAAACTGAATAACTAAAAGAAAACTGTATATAAATGCCGCTCGGAATATACAACTCAAAAATGCAAAAGTCTACAATATCAACCCAAAACCCGAAAACTCACGGGAACACAAGCTAACGGAAAGTAAATACATAGATCTCTAACTCCAGAATGTCTAAAACGAACAGTACGAAAAGGAGAAAACTAACTGCTAAAGCTAGAATAAGAAAGAGACTCCGGGACTGTGGACGCGGCAGATTTACCTCAAAATTTTTGCTAGATTTCCCTGCCTCGAGGATGATACGCCTGGGTAGAGCTACCTGGATCTGCACATGAAAAACATGCGTAGAAAAGGGAATGAGTACACCACAGTGGTACTCAGTAAGTGCCAAGCCTAACCTCGGTTGGGTAGTGACGAGGAAGGTCAGGGCCCTATTGAGATAAACATAATATATGATAGGATAAGGAAAATAGTATAGATAAAGTCTATAGCGAGAATCTAAACAGAATAAATAAGGAAAGCACTAATAAAAAATAGAAACAAAACAATATAAGGAATACTGCTCACAACAGAAATAATAGCCGGGGATCTCTTGGTATCCCGAGAATCTCTTAGTATCCTCATCATATACACGAGGGATCTCTTGGTATACCGAAGATCTCTTGGTATTCTCATCATATACACGAGGGATCTCTTGGTATCCTCATCATATACACGAGGGATCTCTTGGTATCCCGAGGATCTCTTGGTATCCTCAAAACCTACATTTACATGTGCTAGGGATCTCTTGGTATCCTCAAAACTTACATTTACATGTACCAGGGATCTCTTGGTATCCCGCACCCTCAGTCCAGAACATATCAAGTAGAAGGGGATCTCCCAGGATGCCGTCCCGTAGTCCCAATTTAAAACACATGATAACAGCCCAAAATATTAGGATAAATGCTAAACTCAGAACAAGTAATAGAAAATCCTAGCCTAACATGTTTCACGTAGTACAAACAAGACAGTTTAAGCACTTAGGCAAGTAAGTCAAATAAACATGCTTCTCTAACTAGCATAGGATAAACTTGCAATTTAAAATAAACAGATAAGCAAGAAAAACTCAATTTAAATACTTCAAGTAAAAATGGAATTCCAACAATTAGCTCAAGTACGCACTCGTCACCTTACGTACGAGGCTTTCAAATATCAAATATCATGTCCTAAGGGGAAGAGGTCCCCCACACAAGGTTAGACAAGCCACTTACCTCGAACCGACACAAAAATCAACCAGAAACCACGCCCTTCCCACGAGTATCCCAAATGACCCAAATCTATTCAATTCAATTACATATCGTAAATAACACCTCAAGCAACTGATTTTACTATTTAATTTAAAGCTAAGACGTAAATTTAGGTAAAAGGACCAAAATTCCCCTCAGGCCAACGTCTCGAAACCGGATAATTTTTACATTTTCAGAACCCTCGTACTCTCACGAGTCTAAGCATAACAAGAACGCTGAAATCGGAGTCCAAATGACCCCTCAAATCCTCCATTAAAGGTCTAAGAACTTTTCCCCCAATTTCTACCAAAATTTCAAAATTAGATGATGAAATTACCTAAAGATTGATGGAATATAACTAGAAAGGGTTAAAGAAACTTTACCCAATGATCTCCTCTTCAAAACCCTCTCAAAATCGCCCTCTCCCGAGCTCCAATTTGATTTTTCCAACTTTTGAAACTAAACCCTCGAATTTCTTATTTCATTACAGTGATTTCCGCTTCTGCGGTCCCGCTTCTGTAGAATATATACCGCTTCTGCTGTTTCAAACAAATAGCCCAGGGTCGCATCTGCGATGATGATCTCGCAGGTGCGAAACCGCATCAGCGGAAAATCTTCCGCTTCTGCGGAAAACTGAGGGGACACCAACGTCCGCTTCTGCGATGCCCAGGCTGCTTCTGCGGCTCCGCTTCTGCGGTTCCCAAGCCGCAGATGCGAAAATACCAGAAGCAGAAATGCTTCAGCTGCTGCAACACTTCTCAAATCTTCCGTCAACCATCTGAAATCATCCCGAGGCCCCCGAGAACTCAACCAAGCCTACAGACATATCCCACAACATCGTTCAAACTTGCACCAACCTTTAAATCGCCTAAAACAACGTCGGAAACCCGAATAAATCAAGGATTTGAGCCTAAGAACTTCCAATTTCATCAAAATACACTTTCAATCAAAAACCTAACCAAAACACGTCCGAATGACCTGAAATTTTGCACACACATCCAAAATGACATGACGGAGCTACTGCAACTTTTGGAATTCCATTCCGACCCTCGGATCAAAAATTCACTATCGGACCGAAAACTTAAAAAATTCACACTTCGACATTTCAAGCCTAAATTAGATACGGACCTCCAAAATACATTCCGAACATGCTCCCAACCCCGAAATCACCTAACAGAGCTAACAGAATTATCAAATTTTCATTCTTAGGCCGTCTTCATACTGTTCCGACTACGGACCACTTTCCAACTCTTAAGCTCTTATTTAGGGACTAAGTATCCCAAAACTCTCCGAAACCCAACACCGAACGTCCCGGCAAACCAAAATAGCAGAAATAAACTTAGGAGAAACAGTTAATAGGGGATCGTGGCATTAATTCTTAAGACGACCGGCCGGATCGTCACAGCTCTACTTATGTTGACTAAAATTATAGTGCATGTATTCGGCCTTCATTAATTTTATTTATCCTAAAACTCATACCCTTTTATATGTTTCTATATAGTTTAAGCTTTTGGTTGTAGCCGAAATTGTAAGGATTATTAATCGCCACAAATTATAGTGAATTGTGATGTTTTACAAACCTTCACTATTTATTGCAATTTGCGAAGGTTATCAAAAACTTCCGCAATAAAACCGCCACAAAAAGAATTATATAGTAGGGGTTAAAAGAAATATCACAAAATAATTTTATAGTAGAGGTTTTTATAACCCATAAATAAGCCTCTACAATTAAACTTATTTTTTGTAGTGATAGGATAGAGATAGGTTGGATGGGGGTGGTAGACGTTCCATAGATTTCGATATTCCAATAAAAAAGAAAAATTCGGTGAAAATTCTTTAGGAAAATGTAGGACATTTTGAAAGGTTGGGATTAAAAGGGAAACAGACATTTTGGATTATGAACTGTATGGGTCGAAATCTTACCACCATATGGTTATCATAAAACGAGACGGTAATAGGTCGACTCTGCCATGGTCGTGCCCACAAGACGTAATGGCGACGAGCACCACAGTCCCTGCCTGAGTCAAGCCGCTAGAAAGCTTGTATCACAAAATAAGCGTAATCTCTTGAGCAAGTAATGAAGGACTCAGTCATGAGAAAGCATGCCGGTCAAAGACCGTTGGATAAAGGGAAAATTATTAATATGTAGAGAGGAGGAGACCATTATAAGGGGGAGACCATTATAAGGGGAGGATCAGGAGACGCCATGATCACAGAACCAAATGGATCTCTCAGCTATCAACAGCTTTCTCTCTTCTCCTTCCATGCTCTTACGATTATAGCGTAATTCAGTCATAAATGTAAGCTTATCATTTCTACTTAATATGTAATAATCATCTGAAGAAATATTAAATCTATTTATTCTTCTCCAATTTTTACATCCAATATATCTACATCTAGAGTTAATTATGTTTGGCTAAGATTTACCCTCCCCAATCTACTAATTGGTTTACTCAAAGAATTTAACGATTTTTTGGTTAAACATGAACACCGGCCAAGAATCCAAGTACGTAGTTACTAGGACGGGAATTACATGTTGATTTTTTTTTGGGAGTAAAGTATACAATTCAGTATGAGTTATCTGACTGACATCCAAACCTGTTGATACTACTTATTCCTTAATCCTTATCACAGCTGTTGATGATTGGGATACCTAACCCCAATTTTTTATGTGGTAAATACGAGGATAATCAACTGTAGCTGTCTCTGTAGGTATGATTATTTGTGTTGGAATCATGAAATTTGTTCCTTGTGTTATTTTAAATTTGTTAAATAGTAAAGAAAGAAACGCGCATGTAAGATATGATCATAAAATATCTAGCCCTGAATACGGTTCCTTCTGAGCTTCAGACTATAGTTGGTATCCCATCATCCCAAATTTAAACATAAACTAAGTCATTATTGGAGGAATTAAGCATCTGATTAACTAATTAAATTCCTTCCAACGTGGAATGAGTCTGGCTAATCCCTTTTATATACTTCAAACAAAGAGCTTTTTTGTTTATGATCCGCATGATAACAGTAATGCTACTTTTTGTATTTTGGTTAATCACTCCGGCTGAGAATAAGGGAAATATTTCTTTCTCACTGTATATCCTTCTTCATGAGTTCAGGAATATGCCTTTATTTTCTTTTGTTTTTGTGGAGGTTAAGTTTTATGTCCGCTCCTTAATGTAATAACTCATGGGTGTTAAAGAGTTGGGCCGGGCCGGGCTAGAGGAAAAGGAAACCTGCCAGTCTCGGTATCCGTGCGGATACCGGTTACAAATTACCTCTCTTACCGATACCGGGCTTATCCGCTGGAAAATTGAACCGGAACGGTACTGGGCCTAATGGGCTGGTCCAGGCAAGTTTTTAAATTTTTTTTTTTTTGTATTTTATATAACAATCTTAATTTATATTAAGATAAAGTAAAAATATAAAACACTAAAAACTAACTTATAAAAAGAATCTTTGAATAAATTTCAAAGGCTTTAAAGCCTTATATTTGAAATTTTGAATAAAAACTTCAAAGGCTTTAAAAGCCTTATATTTAAATATTTCATTAACAATTTAAGATAATACAATGAACGTGAAAGGTATTTAACTCATAATTTGAACGTTTTTTTTTAATTTTAACTTGCAAATTAAGTTTACATTTTACAACAACTAAATTAAAGAAAAAAGAATAAATTCAAAATTTGAATAATTAGATATAATCTTCAAATTTCAAAAGTTTTGCATTGTCCTAGTATGTTCTTCATAATCAATATTAACTTCTTGGCAATCTTATGGTCAGATGGGTAATCATTTGTTAATATATTTCCAAGTTCCTCGTATTATGGTTTATCAACATCTTCACATCCTTGATTTCTTCGCTCCGATCTGATCCAATCTCTGAAACACACTAAAACTTCCAAAGTATTGCTTCCCAATTAGTGAAAGTGATAGCATCCTAGGAAGCTCAACTCTATTCAAGGACAAGGATGAAGCTTTGGAATCTCAAAGAGAGCCTTTAACAAGATCTCAAGGTAAAGAGTTGCAAAACAAGGTCATTAGGCTTCAAGTGCAAATAAAGAAGTTGCTAATTGGGAGGAAGAAGAGCTTAAGGATAAAGGTTGTGAATTGGCTAGGTGTTATAATTGTTTTATGGCTCAAATTTATGTCCAAGAGGGGTACTGGATCCCAAGAGACATCCTTTGAAGAAGGTCCTAATCAGGCCACTTTTGGACTAATTTGGCACCTAAAATGGGGTCCAAACTTGCAACCCATGCAATCAAATTCGAGGATGAATTTTCTTCAAGAAGAGGGGAATGATAGCATCCTAGGAAGCTCAACTTTATTCAAGGATAAGGATGAAGCGTTGGAATCTCAAAGAGAGCCTTTAACAAGATGTCAAGCTAAAGAGTTGCAAAACAAGGTCATTAGGCTTTAAATGCAAATAAAGAAGTTGCTAATTAGGAGGAAGAAGAGCTCAAGGATAAAGGTTATGAATTGGCTAGGTGTTATAATTGTTTTATGGCTCAAATTTATGTCCAAGAAGAGGAGTATTGGATCCCAAGAGACATCCTTTGAAGAAGGTCCTAATCAGTCCACTTTTGGACCAATTTGGCACCTAAAATAGGTCCAAACTGCAGGCCATGAAGTCCTACATAAAGCCATATTTTTATAACATAAAAAGGACTTACTTGATGTCCAAGAAAGGTAGAATAGTTGTGCTAGATGTTGAGTGCTAGTTGGTGCCAAGTTGCTTGCAAATTTCCTTTAAGATTTCCAAGATTTTCAAGATTCTATCCAAGATTGGTTTGGGACTTATTTCCATATATTTTTGGACTATATTTATTGATTTCCTAGTTAGTTAAGGTTATGTTTTCCTTTTCCTAAGATTTTTGGAATTACTTTATAAGATTGACTTGGTTTTTGTTTCCTAAAGTTTTTACCTTTTCCTATGGTAGTTGGACTTGTTGTCCAACGTAGGTTAGGATTTTATTTTCTTGTTTTTAGGTAGAATTTCGTGACCCTTTTCCTATATAAAGGGGTATCTTCTTTGCTTTTAGATTCGGATTATTATCAATAAAAATCGTGATATTTTCTTGCACTCTTGTGTGTGGCTACTATTGGATTTATTCTTCAACCTTCAAGACTTAACTTAAGGTGGTAAGATTAAACTATTTCGAAATCTTAGATCACTTCTAGTGTGACGACCGAATTATCCCCTCCGTTGGGTTTCGTAATGGCACCTAGTCTTAAGGACTAGGTAAGCCTAGCAATTGCGGAATAATAACAATAAATAATAACATCTAAAATTCTTGTGGAATCTTTTACACAATGATCATATTCCCAAAATCCGGTAGTACAAGTCATAAGCTCTACAGAGTTTCGCTACAACTTCTAAACACAATTGTATGGAAATAAGTGCAACAATGTAAATATAAAATAGGATGGTGACTCCGAAGCGTGTGAGCGCAGCAGTAAGGCTACCTTGAGTCTCCTCGACAAGAATCTGCACAGCTACTAGAGAACAATACCTGGATCTGCATAACAAAAATGTGCAGAAGTGTAGTATGAGCACACCACGACGGTGCCCAGTAAGATCAAGACTAACCTAGATGGAGTAGTTACGAGGAACAGTCGAGATACCTACTGGTCTAATAAACCAAACATGATATTCGTATAGAGACTACACGATACGGCTAACAATATAGTAATTTCAAAAGGAAAGGAAACAACAAGTACTCAGCGGAACACCATAAGGAAAACAGGAAAGGTAAGCGAGAATACAATCCAAATCCGAAACCCCAAATACAGTAAAGACAAGTTATAACTCAACAACCCCGATAGTTTTCACCTCAGTCTTAACCAGTAAGCGTCAATCCAATAGTCAAACCTTTCAAGCGATAAAAATGGTTCAAAATGTACTTCCTTCAAATAATTGTTCTTTTCAAAAGAGTTCTTTTCAAAATAATGCTTTTCGAATAGTCTTTTTAAAATAGAAAACCTTCGAATATAAGTCACCTTATGACACCTCATCTCATAATCATACAATATGGGTCTCCATACCTTACCCCTAGCATTTGGCATCCCGTACCCTCGACACACCTCCTAATAATACTGACAAGTCACGTGCCCCAAAAGAGTCATTCTCACATGGAAAGCAAATGACGAGGGTGTACGTCCATACTCAGATATCTCAAAGAACCTCCTATCCAATAGGGTGCTTAGCCACGTATGTGCTTGTGCAAATGCCCTAACATAGTTCATACCATCTAGTAAGTATAAGGAATATAATGGACAACACATATAATGTTTACATCGGGATAGGATCACTGGAAACAACAACTCAAAGCACAGTGATAGCAACATGGGGATCTACCAGGATATTGTCCCAAAGTCCCAAACGTAAATGTGCAGTGGAATCTATCGAAATACCGATCTGTAGTCCTAAAGTAAATATTCAGTACTGGGGGATCTATCGGATGCAGTCCCATACTCCCAAAAGTAAACATGTAGGAGGGGAGGGGGGATCTACCGGTATATCATTCCGTAGTCCCAAATTAAATATCAAGTACAAGGAAATATACCGGATGCAGTCCTGTAGTCCGAAAAGTAAACGTGCAGGGGGATCTACCGGAATATCGTTCTGTAGTTCCAAAGTAAATATCCAGTACATGGGAATCTACCGGGTGCAGTCCCGTAGTCCCAAAAGTAAGCGTGCAGGGGGGATCTACTATAATATCGTTTCGTAACTCCAAAGTAAATATCTAATACATGGGAATCTACCGGGTGTAGTCCTATAGTCCCAAAAGTAAACGTGCAGAGGGATCTACCGGAATACCGATCCATAGTCCCAAAGTAGACATGTAGAGGGGATCTACCGGAATATCGTTTCGTAGTCCCAAATATAAATACGCAGCACAACAAACAGATAACAACAGTTACAACACAACAGAAAGCTCGTACATCACCCCAATACATATAACCAAGGCAATAGCAATAATATAAGATAAGGCAAGTAAATCAACTTAAGGACTGTAAATCACAAGGAAACGGTAGAACCAGCTCACAAGGAATAACCACATAAAAGAATACTGGCATAAAGAGAATAGTTCAACAACGGAAAAACTAACATGTAGCAATGATCTCACAATATACAAGTCAACAATGAGAAAATCATCACGAGTCGAGTAGTCCCAAATATAGGCAAGTCAATAAAGATATAGGTTATCTAAACTCATTTTAAGGTTGAAAAATTTCGAGGATATTCGATAATTCAACTTAAGGAAAGGTTATCTTAGCTCCACTTAAGACTAAACAATTTCAGGAGGGAAAATAATAATTCTCAAATAAGAAAAACAACTATGAAAAGATAGCATGACAATATAAGAGGCTATATTCTTCAATTAAATCAAATAGGAATCAATTAGGCAATAAGAGTAAATCATGAAGCAATTAATTCCAATTAAGTATGTAGAGGTAAAACTAGTAAATAGGAAACTCAGTCATGTCAAGAACATATTCATACACAGTGAATATAATAAGAACCCTAAAAGGCTAATTTTTCACAAGTAAATCCGAGCACACACTCGTCACCTCGCGTACACGAACTACAATCAACATAGAAGACTAAATCCTAAGGGGAAGTCCCCCACACAAAGTTAGGCAAGATACTTACCTCAATTTGGCCAATTCAATACTCAATTTAGCTTTTTCCTTTACCATTCATCAACGCTCGGCCAATCTCGCCAAAAATAACTTGAATACATCAAACAATGCAGGAGAAAATAATTTTAATTGACAAAACTATGATTCTTATACAATTTGCATAAAGTCAACAAAACTCACCCCCTGGGACCGCACCTCGGAACCCGACAAAATTTACAAAAACCGAATGTCCATTCACCCACGAACCCAAATACGTAATTAATTTTGGAATCCGACCTCAAATCGAGGTCTAAATCCCCAAAATTTAAAAATCCTAATCTCTACCCAAAAATCCCAATTTTTACCATGAAAATTCTAGATTTTTAGTTGAAATCTTATTAAAAGTTGTTAAGGCATTAAAAGAATTAGTTAGAGATCAATTACCAATGATTTGGAGAAGTTTGGGTCTTTCAAAAATTGCCTATGGAGGTTTAGGGTTTGAGAAAGTTGGAAAATGGGTGAAAATCCCATCAAAAATCTCACTTAACAGGCCTCAGATGTCGCATTTGCGATCCAGGATTCACAATTGCGAACCCTCGTAATTTGTGAACAAGGCAGGGCTAGCAGAAGTTGCATTTGAGACAAAAAGTTCCCATTTGCGAAATGGGCATTGCAATTGCGATGAAATATTTGCATTTGCGACCACACCAGAAATCAGCAATTTTTCCCGACGCGAAAATGAGCATAACTTCCTCATACAATGTTCAAATTCGATGATTCTTTTTCCTACGACTCTGTAATATTAACACGGATCTAATGGTTCAATAAAAACTGAATTTGGATCTCATTTTCTCAATGTTATCCTTTTTGCTTGAAGAAACGACGATGAAGCATCCAAAAACAAGCGCAACATAGCCTAAACCTATTCGAAACTCACTCAAGCCCGTTGAGCTCCAAACCAAATATGCACGCAAGTCTAAAAATATCATACGGACTTGGTCATGAGATCAAATCATCAAAATAATATTAAAAACTATGAATTTAACCTCAAAACTCATGATTTTCTAACTTTTCAACCGGACGTCCAAATCACGTCAAATCAATTCCGCTTCTCACCAAATTTCACAGATTGGACTTAAATATCATAAAAAACTTGTACCGAGCTCTAGAACCAAAACACGGGTTTCGATACCAATGAGTTCAGACATTTTTTTTATTTTTTTATTTCCTTTTAAAACCAACAGAATAATTTTCTTTAAAAATTATTTTCTAAGGCGAGGGACCTCGAAATTCAATTCCGGTCATACGCCAAAGTTCCATATTTTACTGCGGACCTTTCGGGATCATCGTAACACATATCTGGGTCTGTTTACCAAAAATATTGACCAAAGTCAACTAAAAATTAAGTTTTAACTCTAGAAATTACTATTTTTTCTTCATATTTTCACGTAAAAGCTTTCCGATTTCACACCCGGACTGCGCACGCAAGTCGATACACATAATATGAAGCTGCTCATAACCTTAAACTGCTGAACTGAACGCAATTTCTCAAAATGACCACTTGGGTCGTTACATCTAGGTATTGAAGAAAGGTGATGGGTTTAGACTTATTGTTGTTCTTGCTATTCTAAAGGGTCGGGTTTCACAATATATCTCTTATTTTTAATTCTTATCAAAGGTGATTAGTTCTTTGGCTAATTGTTGTTGTTAGGATTCAGCTTCAAGAATAGACTTCTTGAATTCAAGAAACTCTTTTTTGAATTAAATCTATCTTTAATTTTTTCGTCCTTTTTTGTTTCTTTATTTTCTTTTAGCTTTCGCACATTTCTTAATTTTCTTGTTTCTCTTTAGTAATTCTTCAATCCCCTATCGTGTTATTATTAGAAAATGTTGTCTTGCTTGACTAAATGCGCTCTTTGATGCAACAGTTAAAATTAACACATTTAGCACGTCCCGAGCCATTGCTAAAAGAACAGAAAATTGCTTTTCATTTTCATGCTACCATGCCAACGATGAGAATTCCTTTGTGCGAAGCTCCGTTTGCTTTGCAAGTAGAATAAAAGATCATCAATGTTCCTGCTACTGGTTTGAGTGGAAGGAAATGTAGATCAAATATTAAAATCATCAAGGCCTTCATCTTCATCCATAGTAGAAGATGTTGAAGTAGAAGTAGTATAATGAAAAGTAAGATTAACATTTTCTACATTATTAGCAGCATTATCAATTAAATTTGCATAAATTATATAATTACTGTAAATAATCATTTATCTTTTTATATACTTATATGGAGATGGGCCAACTGAAACCCCATAGATATATATATATATATATATGGGGTTTCAGTTGGCCCATCTCCATAAAAGTATATAAAGCATTGATTAATAGTTGACAATTAGACATCTTATAGAAGGAGTTAAAACAACACCAATTGTGTAACTAGGAGGAATTGAAAAGAAATATTTTTTGAATTTTGTATTTTTTGACTCTGTCTTAAAAGTTCGAGAAACCAGAAGACCGGGTAAGAAATTTTGTTAATCCGAGAGAAGGTTTTAGGCATTCCCGTGTTCAGTGGTTTTAGCACGGTCGCTTTAATCATACTTGGCTTAATTAAATTACTTAATTGTGTATTTTAGAACCTACGTACATTTACCTTCCACTGCTTTTAAAGTACTTGATTATTTGTGATTATGGAATTATCTTGAAACAAGTCACGCGTACGTGTGCTCTTTTTGTTTGGTGCGCCAAGAATCATGTCACGCGTACATGTACATAATTAATAACACTTTATTAATTAGGAAGATTGGTTTTGGCCAAAGTCGCGCGAACGCGTACCTTGGTTTTAATTTTGGAAACCGTAACTATGTCACGCAAACGTGTATATAATCACGATAATTTATTTATTAATATGCGCCTAAAGAATACTAGCGATTTGTGAGTTATTTATTTCCTAAGCTGAGATTATTGTAAAGGCACGAGAATTATGGAGATTGATTGTGGATAAAGTGTAAGATTAGCTATTGGATTTAGTAGCTAGTTCAGCTATCTTACTAAGCTAGAAGGATTCGAATTAAAAATGAGCCAACTTTATTCAATTCTTCAAAACCCAACTACTAAGCCCAAAAAGCATGAGATTCATCCTACGGCACAAACTATTCAACCAAGGTCGCTTAATTCCCAAGGCCTAGTCCGATGTTTAACTTTTTCAATTACCAATCCCCACAGCCCAAACCTCTTTCAAATTTAACTAAAACAAAATCTATAATCAACAAGATGAAAATGGTAAACTGGCATGACATCTTGTCAAGCAAGAATAACAAACAAAATGCCAAGCACTCAAAGTTATAGCAAAGCATAATGTCAATCAGTAATGAAAAATGAAGAGAATGACCTTAATTATCTTTGGCGAAATACATAAACCGCCCCTTTAAGTTATTTCGAACAATCAGACAACCACCTATTGAGCTCATTTTCAATTAGACACTTTAAGAGGCTATAAAGTGTATCCAGTATATACCGACCTAGTTAGCCCACCTCGCGTGTGATCTGCTTGTTGTTGACATGTCAAATGAACCAATCAAATAATGACACATGTAATTTGAAATAAAAAATTTATCACATATAACTAAATAACCAGGAAAAAACTAAAAATTAATTTTCCTTTTTTTACAAAAATGTTCACTGTCTTTCATAGAAAAGAACAGTTCTCCCTCATTTAATTTTTAATTTTTCTCCATTTCTTCTCTCAATATTTTTCTTCTACATGTTCCCAACAAGAGCTTTGCTTTATCTTTAACATAAAGCCTAGAAATTTCTAGCAGGCTTCTCTCATAATTATTACATGTATTTTTCTCAAACTCTGATTTTTAATAAAGTGGTTATTAGAAAGGAAATTTTGTTCAAACATTTTGAAAAAAAGATGAGTCAGATTCAAGATCATGAGAAATATGAACGACAACGGTAAACTAGGTGCAAATCACTTGTAGCTGCCGGTGGTGGAAATTGCTGAGACGACGATGGCGATAGCGGCCAGAGGACCGATTGGACGGAAAGAATAGGAAACAAAAAGAGAAACCTAATAGATCTTCAATATCTATTTTGATTCCTTTGAACCAGCCTCATTTGGGTTCTTCACCAATTAAGCAAAATATTCTCCAATTTCAGTACAAATTGGAGCTTTAACAAATGGGCGGCATGATGATCTCGGACAAAGTTCACTTGTTTTTTCACTGATTATTGCTAGTCAACTTTGGGCTTTGATAAGGAAGGTTTGTTGGTTGTCTTGAAATTTTTGGGGGAGAAGGTGGCAATAATTACGAAGAAAAAAGGTCGGGCCGGTAAAAGGGACGGTGAGTTTCGTCTGCTTTAGAAAAGAGAGTGGCATAGTGAGAGTGAAGAAAAAATAAATATGGTGTGGCCCCACTTAAAATAATTTAAATTGAAAATTAAAAATAAAATTGTAATAGAAGTCCTCACGCGCTCGATTTTAATTGAGACATAATTGATTTGCCACGTCAGCGCGAAATGTTTACAAGACATGCTTTATAATCAATTAAAGTGTTTAACTGAAAATGAGATCAGTTAAGGTGACCGTATGATCATTGGGAAAAACTTATGTATTTCAGCGTTATCTTTCATTTCTGAAACTCAATTTAAACAAAGGGGTCTCACATTTGAACAAAGCTTGGATCTAAATCCGAACCAACATGCAGAGAAATTGTTCCTAGCGAATTGAGACCGGAACCCATGTCGCCGACCTCGATGGTCCCTCATACTCGAACAAGAATATCCCGTCACTCACTGAAACGGAGCAAGAAAAGTTTTGGGTTTCGACAGTGGTAGGATTGAAGCTATATTTTAGCCAGTGGCGGATCCAGAATATTGAGTTCGTGGGTGCTTAACTTTTTTTAACGTATAGTTACTGCCAATCACATAGTATAAGTGCATAATTATTAGAACATGTCGATCAAAAAAGTTAGTTAAAAAACTTAGTAATTTTGTGGACTTGTTTAACGAAAAATGCAACTGGCAAGAAATATTTTTTGATGGATTTTGCAACTCTAGAGAGACTGTTTGTGTTTAGAAGGGGTCGAACTTTGGAGTTTCTTTTTATCTTTGTTATAGAGAATTAGGTAAAATAGAAAAGGAAAAATAAAAAAAGGGTCAGGTAAAACAAAATTCAAGAAATATTACTCTGAAAAGTAAATAAATTAAGTGGTGGTATTGGATAAAAAAAGTAGCTACTGAATAAAATTAAATAAAAAGACCTAATTGGGGTAGAAGGAATAAAGTGAAAATGAGCTTGTTGTGAGTCAGTTCGAATTCCCGCCCCTCAACTTTGTTAAAACTGCTACTGTCGTTCCTTGACCAAAGCACCCATCAGCTGTTTCATTCCCTGGGTGCTTCCTAGTTCAACATAACAAATACCTCAAATTTTCTTTCTAACTATATATAGATTGTATTAAGGTTAGTGGGTGCTGAAGCACCCAAATTTAGTATATAGATCCGCCGTTGATTTTAGCTGTGGTTTGGGTTGAAAATTGGTGCGTTTTGGGTGGCATTTTGCTAGTGGTTGGGTAGTATTTTGCTGGGAAACAAGTTTGTTTTAATGCAATTTTTGGAGCTGGAATTTAGGTGTTGTTCATGGCTGGATTTGCAACATTTTTGGGGCTGTTTCGGGCATGGAATTATGGTGTATTTTTGGGTGGAGTTAGAGGTGTTTTCATGGTGGACCTGCTAGATTGATGGAGAAGAACCGAACGACAATTCCCCGGAAGCTGATGCTTCACGCCCCTGCCCTTTTCTCGTTACTCTTTCAAATTTCGTTTGTTTTTCTCCTTTCCATTTTTGTGCCAAGAAAATCCTTTCCCTTCTGTTTTTTTTTTTTCGTTTGTTTTTCCCCTTTCCATTTTTGTGCCAAGAAAATCCTTTCCCTTCTGTTTTTTGTTTTTGTGTTTTGTTTCTTTTTCCCAAATCCCCTCAGATGTTCTCGCCGTATTTCCTTTTTCTCTTTTTTGTTCTTCTTTTTTCGTTTTCTCTTTCCAACTGTTCTCCAGATCTGTCAATCTTCTCCTCCTTCCTTTTATTCTCAAACTAGTAAACGTACCCGCGCGATGTGCGGATTAATTCAATGAGAAAATGAACGGAGAGCGATAATAGAAAAAGATGTATATTGAAGTAAAAATTTAGTGACCGTAATCAAAAGAATTAAACCAAAACACAAATAAATGAATTTGTTTCACTTGTTTCTAAAAGATTTTTACATGCCATTTGTTTGTATTCATCAGTCAAATTACAGCTTGAATTGATAAACTCTCCATGATTGCATCGAATTTAATTTTTTTTTTTTGGTTTCTCTGTTTGATGTTTGCGTAGCAAAGTTGCTTAATTTAATTTTTTTTTTGAATTTAAATTATGCATTATGGTTATGAAGGTTTAGGTATATGACAGGCTAATATTTTAAAGGCAAAGCAGCTTAAGATTTTTGCCTGTAAGAGCAGTTTAAGAAGGTTATGCATTATCTTATATAGCTTAAAAATTTCAATATTTTATGATTGATAATATACAAAATAATTTAATGTTATTTGGAAGTTATTGATATGGAGAGATTTATTCTTTGTTTAGTAGTACCCACTATTAGTTGATTCCTTTTTTGAATACACAAATTAGAAAATTATATTGTTTCAATATCATTACACGCCTGAATGGGGTGTGAACTTTTTTTAGTCCACAAAAATATAAGATAGAATGTTGGGAAGTTAATACTTGTGCCATATTACCCCTTGATAAAACATAACATATAAAAGACTGTACATAACAATTGTACATTATTAAATACATATATAAGGCTTGCTAAAATATTTGCTTCCTCATTAATATCTACCGCCAAACAGAATATCAGAAAAATCCTAAGTGAAGAATAAAGAACTAAATTAAGCTTTAATCTGTCAAAATGTATAACCAACAAATTAAATATAAGAAAAATCCTATTCTACTTCTAAGAGACTCATAATGGCAAATAAAGTTGTGAAAACGTATTCCTCTAAATATTTAACTCAAATTGTCATATATGTTTCATGAAGAATAAATTATGACTAAGAAATAGTGATGGAAAAAATTTCATCGAAACTTGGTGACATATTTATATTTTTGACTTCCTCTAAGTTAGAATTAAAGTAAATGGAGAAGTATCCACGAATCCTATAAATTGAACCATTCCGAAATATTTGTCTGTCATAGCGATAAAAAGGTATAGAGCAACAACAATAGAATTTCCATGACACGTTTCCTGTCAAGCAGTCCAACCAAATAGAATTCAACTTTTAACGGTAATAAAATTGCAGCAACGAAGAAGGTACACTAATTTCCTATTAATTCCATCACGAATATAATCGTAATAGCAGGTGAAATGGGATAAAGTTTGAATGATAATTAAGTATAAAAATTCAATTAGTTCAAACAACTAATTTGTTGCATAAATATATCCTTAACAAAAGGAGTCAAGTAACTAATGAATAAAGTACATATTCTTAAAAAAGAATCTGGATCAATACTTACATTCTTATACTACCATTCAGAACTTGTCCAAATAATAAATGTGTTTCCTTCCAAACATATTTGACTATGAAAATCTATAATCGAATAGGTAAATTCACTTCACCACAGCCAATCATGGATGTTTTTCTTTTTTAACCACTTTGCAAATTTTGTTGCTCAAGAGTTGACAACTCAGATCGTCATCTAATAATGTTGCGATCTTGTCCTCTTGTTATACGTCTTCAATGGAGACATCATGTCATTATCGTCTGTAGTTTTCTATAGGAATAAACAAAATTAACATGCATATGCTTCGTTTGTTAAAAAAATTAATCGTATATGTACCTGTACAGTCATTTAGCCACTATTTTTACATTTAAGCAGAACAAATTAAGTTCAAATAATGACCTTCTTTGTTTTACTATGACAAGAAAAGAAGGGATCAATTGCTACACAAATTTACATTTTTATCAGAAAGTTTCATGCAAGTGAGTAAAGTATTTTATGATGCATTAACTGAATTTTAGCATTTCATGATTTACACACAAAATACAATCTTGTGATACAAATATTAATAATAAAAATAAAACATCTGAGGAAATGCTCACTGGAATAATAATAATCTCAAGCTGAAAAAAATATATTTACTACACCATCTGAGGAAACTTTCAAATTCCAGATTTGTTGGCACGAATGAAAGTCACAAAATGAAAGGTGGTCAATTGAAATTAACAGACCACATAAATGAACGTATAAAAATTTGTTCAATCATGAAGCTAGTAAGTTTTACATGCCTCAAGAACTGAGATAATCATCATTTCTTGCACAAAACTATAACCGCATCATCCGATCTTATTGTCATGTCCTCATCCTCATCAAAGCCATTGTCCTGAAAGAAGTAGTCCATCAGTGAGCCAAAAA
>MU744393.1:2430-31548 GCA_026770625.1 Nicotiana glauca | reverse complement strand
ATATATATATATATATATATATATATATATATATATATATATATATATATATATATATATATATATATATATATATATAGATAGATAGATAGATAAAAGTGAGTAACATAGTTTTACCAATACCATTAATCCGTTACAAATGAAAAAAGAATTACCACATAATTCTGTCTCATCGACATCAAGTTGATTTGTTAGTTGGTCAAAAGGGGGCAAGTTAAAGATGTTCATATGAAATGAAGGATCATCTGTTTCCTCAACAAATGTCTTTTAAGTAAATGTTAGCCTCAGGTTGTGTGTCGTAGTCCTCAATTTCAGATTATTTGGTCCGACGACAAAGTAGTTCATACGATATAAGCAAAGTTCATGTATCTTGTTCCTAAAAAACTTGAGAACATACTTTCCGATTGAAGCATGTATACGATCACCCTACAAAATCAGATTCATTATTAGCGCGCACTTATAAGCTCGTATATAGCGGAGATCACTGCCTAAAATTATCCTACCTATTTCATATGAAAAATCAGAATGCTATATAGAGAATTTATGCAACTTAAGTGAAGTTATCCTAAAGATTTTATATCAAAAGCCAAAATGCTATATAGAGAAGTTGTATACCATATACATACAAATGTGTAAGATAAAGGCAAAACTACGAAATATGAAGCCATTCTGCCGAACTTGAACGTAGAAGTATATAGACAACAACAATCGCATATAAGTTTTAGGAGTGAAGATATGCTGAACAATGTATAAGAAGCAGAATGATACAACAGTTATTTAAAGTTTTATCAACGATCAGTCACATATAAGTTTTATATATACGAATCTTTACGCTATTTTATGAATGATGTTTATGAAAGCTATTAATCTAACAACTATAATTCTTGAATTTGCACATCCCAATTCAGATAGCTACATCAGTGATAAATATAAGTTTTATGAACAATCAATGAGAACCAAAATGTTACAACAGTTATGCGTAAAGATGAAAAAATAGCCGACACTTTGCAGGCTGCCACAAAACAGATAAACCTAGGAACATCAACTTCATCAACTTTCTCACAATGCTGGATTAATGTGACTTATATGCGACTGATGTAGTTGCCCAAGTCCTCCTTATATAGAATGCGACTACATTAATAAGTTTGGAAGTATGACAAAGTTTGATATGTTACCTTAGAATCCTGTAAAACCAATTCAATTGAATATGGTATATCCGGTTTAAAGCGATCCGGCATTACCCACATTCGAAGGACTCTAACTTTGAGGTTCCATTGCATCGAGTTGCCTGAAATTTATTTGATATCATGAATTTGTGTCGCCATATTTGCTAAGTAAATTAATCAGACTGGTATATTGAGCAGATAAAATATGAAGTTGAAAAGGTTTTGAAAATGTAAAGCACATAAATCCAATATATATAGATGTGCAGATAAAATATGGTTTTTTTTGAATTGAAAGCCCACGTGAGGTAAATCAATGGTGGAAATTGGAAGCCCACGTTTGAGTTAGTTTAGGATTTTGTTGCACACTTTTTTTACCACGATCAATTGTGGAGTATATTTTTTTGTTTATTACTATTTCTATGTGAAATTATATGGTAAAAATTTGTTGATGAATTTTTAGGTTTATAAATAAAAAGTAATAAAAAACGTGGGAGTCCATTTTCAGTTTTAGAAGTATGTGCCAAAAACGTGGGACTCATAACTGAAGTAGTTAGTTATTTAAAATTTCATAAATTTTTTAATTTTTCTATTTTAAAAATAAATTTGAACCTCCAAATTAGTAGGTGGTTTGTCCTAAAAGTGGACACATATTCATTTTCTATTTTGACACTTGGCACAATAAATATTATGAATTTGCCTCTCCTGTTCTATATTAATATATGTGTGTGTAGATATATAGGCATTTGTGTGTGCAGTTGTATTTGAAATTGGGATAAGAATAAATAAATTGAGGGAGTACGGTGATTAGGCAAAATGATGAAAAACTTTACCATAGAATCTTTTTTTCCTACCAATAATAAAAGGCCACATATAATAGTGCATGTGCAAGAATTGAACCAAAATTTCAAGGCCAATTTGTTGGCTACCTTTTCTTCATTTTGTTTTTCTTTTTCAATAAACTATTTAGTTAGTCATAATACATAAACAATGTAAACTATTATATCACACTAATCAAAAGATTAAAATGTTAATTATTCAATATTTATTTGTAGAAAGTCTTTAACTTAAAAATTACACTAAATTAAATAAAGATACATTTTTTTAAAAACTTTTCTTTTCTTGTTAAATGAAGATAAAACTTATACTAAAGAATGTGACCCCCCCCCCCTTGTGATTTTCAATTTTATCAAATATAACCTATAAAAAAATGGAATAAAACTAAAATATTAAGATTAAACTTAAAAACTATTGAAATACTAAAAAGTGAGCAAAATACAAATATGGTAAAAAATTAGATGCTCACGGTGGAAGATAAAAGCTTGGTTAAATTCCTTATTATTGAACCTTCTGATTATTTTAATTCTTATTTACAGGTTTATGACATGGAGTTTCCTAAAGCCATTGCTATGTTGGAATCATTCCATAAACGAATACAAGGTGATGTTGTTCCATTAGTAAATAAGCCCAAGTATGTATGTACGATTGGTTTATTCACATTCTTGGTGAAACGACCCGACCGGTCATTTTGAGTTTTTGCACTTTGCTCACCAGTTATTAGGCATGACTAGCCCCGTGTGATGTATTATGACTCATGTAAATCGTCGGTTTTGGTTTTCAGGGTAATTGGAGTGAATTTGGAAGAATAGTTCTCAGTTTGAAGCTTGAAACTTGAAAAGTTTGACCAAGATTTGACTTGTTCATATATGATCTCGGATCAGAATTTTTATAATTTGGTTAGCTCCGTTAGGTGATTTGGGACTTAAGAGCATGATCGGAATGCATTTTGGAAGTCCGTGGAAGGTTTAGGCTTGAATTGGCGAAATTGAGATTTTGGCGTTTTCCGGTTGATAGATGAGATTGTTATATAGGGGTCGGAATAGAATTTCGAGACTTGTAGTAGTTTCGTTGTGTCATTTGTGACATGTGTGCAAAATTTTAGGTAATTCGGATGAGGTTTAGTAGACCTTTTGATCGAAAGCGAAATTTGGAAGTTCTTGAAATTCTTAGGCTTGAATCCGATGCGATTTCTGGTGTTTTTTTGTTGTTTTGAGTGTTCCGAAGGTCAGAACAAGTTCTAATAAGATTATGGGATATGTTGGCATATTTGGTTGTGGTCCCGAGGGGCTCGAGCGTGTTTTTGGATTGATTCTGGGCTATTTTTCCTTCATGTTTCACTGCTGATATTCGGTGCCTCAGTCCTTCATCGCGTTCGCGAGGCACGTGTCACGAACGCGTAGTGTATTCTCATGGCAGTAGCAATATGCTCTTCGCGATCGCAAAGTGTGTCCCGCGTTCGCATAGTGTTAGGGGAGGACTTCTTCGCGTTCGCTTATGGAATATCGCGTTCGCATAGAGTCGGGATAGGAGCTGGGCTGGAGGACCTTTCTTCATCGCATTCGCGAGTCTTGGGACGCATACACATAGCTTTGTATCCAGTGTGTATCGCGTTCGCGAGGCTGATGCCGTGAATGTATAGGGCATTTTTGATGGCTGGTGTTTTAGTTCATCCCGAACGCGATGGTTGTCCTGTGTTCGCGAAGAAGGGTTTTTGATGCCTGGGCAGAATGTATAAATAGCCATTTTCCGTGATTATGGGGCTAACTTTCACCATTTTTGGGCGATTTTGAAGCTTTCTAAGAGGAATGGAATAGGGATTCAAGAGATAACACCTGGAGGTAAGATTTTTGAACTCAATACTCTATTCTTGTGAGAATTCTACCTAATTAATCATGAAATCTAAGCCTAAAATTGAACTAGGGCTTGAAATTGGAGACCAAAAATTTGGGATTTGAAGGGTCATTTGTGGATGAATTTTGATGTTCTTGGTATGTATAGACTCGTGTGAGGATGAGGATTCTATTGAGGTAACTTTTGTCGGATTCCCAGACGTGAGCCCGGGGGCCGGGTTTGAGAAATTTCAGGATTTTTGATGTGAATTGGATATTTTCGAGTGGGCTTCATTTTCTTAGCATATTTTAATGATTATGTACTGATTGTGGCTAGATTTGGAGCATCCAAAGGTCGATTCGTACGGGCAAGGCATCGCAGGCTAGAGTTTGGATCGGATCGAGGTGAGTAATGATTGTAAATGATGTTCTGAGGGTTTAAAACCTCGGATTTGCACATCGTGGTGCTATATTAAGGTGAGGCACATGCTTGATGATGAGCATGAGGTCGTCCACTATTAGGGACTATGACTTGGTCTGTCCGGATTGATGATTTTTCTGTGTATTTGACTGGAATCTATTTGCTATCATCATTATTTGGGCTAAATGCCTTATTTGGGCTTCGTGCCAATTATTTGAACCCTTCGGATATTTTTATTGATATTTCCTTACTGTTTTGACTTTATACTTGAACTCAGTCATGTTATTTTTCACTATTTTAAAAACTCGCCAGAACTGTCACACCTCCTTTTTTACACACCACCCCCGGAAGGATAATATATAAGGGAGTTTTTTCAATTTAAGTGACATTATTCGATGTGAGATTATTTATTTATCAGAGTCGCCACTTGGGATAGGTTTGACTTTTAGTGTCCCAAGTCACCAGTTTATCTTGAATCCCAAATCAAGGTAAATTTTGACTTCCCAGTTGGAGTCTGCGAACCAGAAATTCTGAATAAGGAATTCTGTTGATCCGAGGGAAGGTGTTAGGCACGCCCGGATCCCGTGGTTCTAGTACGGTATCTTAAATTGTTATTTATGACTAAAATCTGATTTTTATACATGTTGTCCTATAGTGCAATTTTAAAGATTATTTACTGCTTTTAATTAAAAAATTTTAAGAAAGTGAACATCGTTTAAAAAATGTATTTTTGGATCACGTCACATGAAATGCACCCAGATCCTCGACATATTTTTATCCAACATTTTGGGATTTGGATTTGGGTTGCATGAAATGCACACAAGTACTTAGGAAGGTAAAATTATTAAAAAGCGCGCCTAAAGCGACTAACGAGTTATTATCTTTGCGAGAGACCGTGAAATTCGCTAAACGGCACGTCCCGAATTCTAAGTATTTTAGTATAAACATTTAAAGAGGGCCACGCAATTTATGCATTTTATTTGGCACGACGCACCTCATTTTATTTTTTAGGGCCATCCTAGAGCAAACAATGATTTCTATTGAATTTGTCTCTAAAGGGCCCTAGTTAATTAATATTATTAATTGCTATTATTTAAAGTGACCAAGGAATTTGGACTTCAAGTTCAAGTCCACACTTGAACAAGAGGCAAACCTCTTAATTCAAGCATGTTACTTAACTAGAAGGCCCAAAGCCTATGTCATAACATTGATCCTATAACTCTAATGTGACTTTAAGTCTTCAGCATTCTTTTGGGCCTCCAAAGTCAGTCCAATAATGTAGAAATATGATCAGATTTGTATTGGGTATTTAGACAACAAATTTTAGGCCCAACTTTATTCAAATAGGAGGCTGCCAGTTTTTGGCCTACCTGAGCCCACAACCAAATATTGACCTCTGTATGGATCTTCAGCTGTTGATTTTAATTCACAGCTGTTCGAATAGAAGACTAATTAAATTCCAAAGTTTAATTCTCCTCAGATAGCCCTTATTTTATCAGCAAATAAATGACAATCCAAAGAAAAATTTGAGATTTCAAAACCAAATTAGTTTCAAACAACACGTTCCATGGCCTTTACGTGTGACATAACCCTGTAAACGGACAACTAAACTATTTATGCACTTGAACTATAAAGCATGTTTGATTTAATACTAACATGAATGAGAAATTCATTTTAAATCCAGCTTCGAATCAGTAGCTCATTCTGAACTCGACTTTTACATGGATATGACAACTACACCTGAACTAGACATACTAAAACTAATATTCCTGCTAACTTTCCATGTAGTTTGAATATCCGATTATCAATCACAAAAGCATGTTTATGGTTTCAGAACCAGCTTCAGAGTTGTAACAGTTTTCAACTAAAAAAATAAACTAATACATGAGACCAAGCTATGTTTTGCTAAGGCTAACACTAGACAAAAATCATCAGCCAAGGAACCTCAAACAGTCCAGTTATTCAGTCTAATTATACAGTCCAGGGTTTATGTAAATACATATCAAAGTTAAACTATGTTAAACAATTACATATCATTTAATGTCTATTCAACTATTGATATAGAACCGTCCAAACAGGCACAATCCAGTGAGCAAACGTATGAGCATTTCATTTCATTTCCACCTTAAAGCTACATCAATTCGAATTCAAATGTGCACCTGGAGTATAATGAAATAGAGGAGAAGAAGAAAGTCAGCTATAGTTTGAGTAATTAGCAGGAGCAAATCACAGCAACAAGGAATCAGTTCATAAACCCAGCAGCAAATCAACTGACCCAGTACCAATTCCAAACAATAAATCACCCAAAACAGCTTGAATACACTCAAAATAACTCGAAATTGAATCCAGAAACCTTCTAAAACTTCAGTGACTAGAAATTGAGCTAGGAGATGAAAATCAACAACTAAAACTCAAAATTGACCTAGGGATTTCAATATAACAGTATTTTTTGGAGTTTTCTATTGGCTTTTCCTTTTATTTTTTGGTTTTTTTGTTTGAAGAAGCTAAGATCTAACTGAAATTTTTGAACTCTAAGAGTTCAGATTTTGATTTTTTGGATTTGAAATTCGAATGTTTTGATTTTCAACTTGAAGAGGGCTTTTGGGGAGAATTTTTAGATCTGAACTTGCTGGAGGATTTTTTGGGTGTTCAAACTTTTGAAAGAAGGCAAGGGGACTGTCACGACCAAATTCCCAAACCCGATCGTAATGGCACCTGTCGTGAAGACAAGGCCAGCCAACCGAACGACAATGCCCCTTTTAACAGTTAATAAACATAAATGAATGGATAAATACGACTTAACAGCATTAATAACTGATATTTTTAACCCAACACAGCCCGACCAGGGTGTCACAAGTCACGAGCATCTAAACAAGTCTGAACACAACTACAGGGCCAATAGTATACACAATATAATCTGAAATCAAAAGACGAAGTCTGGTGCCGCGAACGCTGGCGGTCACCTTGCCCAACTACAGTAGTAATACCTTCAATCAGCTATTAACCCGCTTCCGGGTGAACAATACCTGCAACTGCATGCGAGGTGCAGGGAGTAAAGTGAGTACTCCAACTCAATGAGTAATAAAAGTAAATAATAACTGAGCGGCAAGAAAACACGTAAGAGTACTCCACCATGCTATATAGGACAGTACAAGCCTTTGAGAAAACAGTAAAGCCGTGAAAATCCTTTAGAAACATCTGGTTTAGTTAAAACCTCTTTTGAAAATATCCTCTTCCAACAGTCAAGCATATGAAATGCGATATTAGATAGTGCAAGTCAGCACACAAGTCAGCCCCTCGGGCACAAAATTCCACCAACAAATAACACCAAGGTATCTGGTAAACAGTGCAAGAAGTAGCATGGATGCCAATGATATGAGAGTGATAAATGTCATGACACGTAGTACAAACAGGAACCAATGCATGAATGCAATGCAATGCACATGACCGTTGTGGCGCGCAGCCCGATCCGTTTGGGTACCCGCGCTCACTGTGGGGGTTCAGACTCCGGAGGGGCTCCTATAGCCCAAGCGCAATATCAATATCACACCACTGCAGCGTGCAGCCCGATACATCCTTAGTCCAGAATATGCATGTGAGCCACTAAGGCGATGTCAAGTAATAGTTCTCAGCTCCAAACGTTAGAAATATAGTTTAAGTTTTTAAAACCTTAGAAGTATGACTAGACATTTCAAAACAGTGTTTAACTCAGGACTGAAATCATTTAACATGCTAAGTATCATGGAAACCATGATAATAATCCCTAAAGGATTCAAATAATCAACACGAAGCCCAAAACATGGAAATCAGCCCAAATCATGATGATAACCGGTAGTTTCAGTCAAATACGTAGTAATTTCATCAATCGGGACGGACCAAGTCACAATCCCCAACGGTGCTCTACCCCACGCTCGCTATCCGGCGTGCAAGTCACCTTAATACAGCACTATGATGTGCAAATCCGGGGTTTCAAACCCTCAGAATATTATTTACAAGTATTACTCACCTCGAACCGGCGAAATTTCAAGCTCGCGACGCCTTTGCCCCTCAATTCGGCCTCCTCACGCGTCGAATCTAACCAAAGCAGAGCGAATACATCACACTATGCCAAGGGAACAATACCCAATCGAAAGCAATCAAAATATAGCAAAAATCTCGAAACTAGCAAAACCCGAGCCCCAGACCCACTTCTCGAAAAATTATAAAACTCACATCACCGGATTTCTCGTCTTGCCACGAGTCTGTACATATCAAATTTACAAGAATCAGAGTCCATTTGACCCCTCAAATCCTTATTTTAAACTCTCTTAAGTTCAAGCCCTAAATCACCATTTTTGACCTTTGATTCCTTGATTATTCAGTCTAAATCCATGTTTTTACACCATAAAATCGTATTCTAAGTCCAAGAATCCATACCTGATTAAAGCCCTCGAAACCCTCTTCAAAATCGCCTCAAAGTTCTCCAAGTTCGCTCAAAAATGGAGGAAAAATACATAACCCTCGCGGATGAAATATAATATAAAACCCTTCTGCCAACGACTTTCGCTTCTGCGGTCCCGCTTCCGCTTATGCGGCCAAATTCCCGCTTATGCGAATTTTCATTTAAAATCTAACTTCCACTTTTGTGGCTCCACATCCGCTTTTGCAGATCAACCAAAGCCGCTTCCGCGACAAAATGTCCACTCCTGCAGACCCGCCTTTGCAAACCATGTTTCGCTTCTGCGGAAAACTGCTTTTGCGATCCCCCACCCGCTTCTGCGGTCCATTTCCGTAGAAGTGGAAATACCAGAAGACAGAAAAACTGAACCTGCAACACACTTCAAATCTCTCGTTTAACCACTCGAATTCACCCCGAGGCCCCCGGGACCTCAACCCAAAACACCAACATATCCCATAACATCATTCAAACTTGTTCCAATCATCAAAACACATCAAACAACGCTAAAACCATCAAATCACATCGGATTGAAGCCTAAGTTCTTCAAAACTTCCGGAATGCACTTTCGATCAAAAGTCCGACAAAACGACGTCCGAATGACCTGAGAATTTGCACACATATCCAAAATCACCCAACGAAGCTACAACAACTCTCGGAATCCCATTCCGACCCTCGGATCAAAATCTCACCTATCAACCGGTTTTCACCAAAATACTAACTTCGCCAATTCAAGCCTAATTCTACATCGGACCTCCAAAATCAATTCCGATCACGCTCCTAAGTCACAAATCATCCCCCGATTTATTCCGAATCACCAAAAATCACATCCGAGCCCTCTAACTCAATAGTCAACATTCGGTTGACTTTTCCAACTTAAGCTTTCCTTAAAGAGACTAAGTGTCTCATTTCTTATCAAAATCAGTCCAAATCAACTCTAACACACCACATACCGATTACGAAACATGAAGAAGCATGAAATGGGGGGAAACTGAGCAATAACACATGAGACGACGGGTCGGGTCGTCACATCCTCCCCAACTTAAACAAATGCTCGTCCTCGAGCGTACCCAGAGTTGTACTAGAAGCAACCCAATAGCTGAATGACCTTACCAAGCATATACCCGGGGTGATCCCTCGTCACCCTATCTCGCATAGGTCGGATAACACAGTATAGCTGAAATTTCACAGTCCATCTGAACCATAGAACTACCCTTTTCACTTCAGACCATCAATACGATCACAACCTCACACCTATACTTCGAAAAATTCCAAACAATCTGTACAAACCCATACTTGCAACCTCAGGTGAAACCATACGATATACCACATAATCCAAGCACTCAAAATAATGGCCTCTATTCACAGCAGTTGCCTACGATAACCAAATACCAATAGAAAACCTCTTATTAGCTAAAGTCTTATTCCATCACTTTCATATACTGCTAACGATAAATAAACATGCGATAAACCGTAACCATTCCTCAGATCACCCATATATGAAGCCACTCCCATTTTGACTAATACCCCAACAGATTTTCGGGCTGAACCCCGATATTATCCTTTTAACCAGCTGAGATCAAATCTGTTCATATTCATTAATGACTCCAACGATCATCTCGAATCTAACACACCACTGTGGTGATATGACACCTCAACATAGGCCTAAGCCACAACTTGCATAATACATGCACCAATGAGGAACGGTCTGAACCTACTCAAATCATGACAAATGACTCAAACGAAAGAGCTGTAACTCAAGTCCATCAGTATCATCACAACACAAGGCTGAGACCCCGTCTCACATCATAGAGATAGAACACCTGAACCTACCTCGAAAGGTCATAACTCCACGTAGCCTCGCTACAATGCGCGATCCTACCCAAATACTGTTGCACCTGACACATCTCAAGTCGCTACGCTCAAAATCAACAGCCACACACAATTTGATGTCTGAAACCAAGGCAATTCATTACACCCACGGTGACACAAATAACATATGACACGCAACCTGATTGGTCAAAACAATACTCCATTTACCGAGCAACACTCAATTACCCTTCCCGTTCGACTCTCTCTATAAATCCTCAATAGAACCACACCACATGTGTCCATATCCAACAAATCATAATGTCTCACAGCACAGAAAGCAACTCATAGATCTCCTTAGATCACTAACAAGCTCAATAACAATCGAATCTACCTATCCCCCAACAATATAACTCGGGGCCAACTAAGCTAACTCAAGCTAAATACGTAGCCACCTCGGCCTGCCAACGAACTCAATACCAAGAAGTCTGAAGCTGCTCCTCCCACTACTACAACTCCTGCCGGAGCCGTACGATATGGTGCCCGACACCAAATAAATACCGAAATCCACAATCTTGCCCGGCGGCATGCCCGGCCACAAGAAACACATCCGAAAAAGTCCCTCAATACCGGAACTGAATTAACGGTAGAAACCTCTGCACTGACATCCGCCACGAAGGCTCAATTAAGAGAAGCAATCCTTCCCAACCATCCGCTGGTCCTTGGAATACAACCACTCTGCTAGAACATAATCCGATGCGCCCCGCCACGCAACCTGTGGCATTTTTCGACATAACCCATAGCACAATAGTCTAGAATAACCCAACACCGAGACAACCAGTCTACACCCCCAATATCATATTCACAATCTAATATACCAAGCAAGGAAAGATCCACCCAGGCCTCCAATTCCCAATAACCGCTAAACGGTGCTGATACACACAATCTACAACTACTGCATAGTCTGATCACGAGAACTCCTAGTCTCCAACTCCATATAGCACACGAATCACTATACCTGATCCCAAATTTCGCCGTATGAATACATATCACACCTCAAATATCCAATCATTCCACGAAAGATATTCTAAAATTTCCCTACGCCATCAACAAACTCAAATATCCGTAGTCGATCCAACAAGAAAATGTCGCAATACTACCGAAGTATTATCAGTTTGAATTACCTTCCCCCTTTTACTAAACATATACCCCCGTCAAATCACTAGAATAGCAGTACCATTTTCCTTAATCATCTGAAGATCGATTCTTAAATCACTTGCAGCTGCCCATACTGCTTAAGAATTTAATGACTTCCCATTACCGTAACCTTACACACACAAATCCCAATCCTCCACAACATATCGCATATACCGTACCACACTAGTATAACATGAGAACTCCATCTCCCTTCTTAACCACAAACATTTACGTACACTACTAGACAAGAACTCTCCATCAATCCCATCTCGAGGAGACATCATTTCTCATTCCATGCTTCGCATGCCCAAAGAAAATATATACATCTCCGTACCATGGTAAAACTCAACAGGAACACTTCTGCCAATTCCATTTGTACAAGCTAAACTGACAGGACTGAATCCTTCTATCCAAACCAAGCTACGCAAGCTGTCCGAACTCAAAAGCTCTGCCGCACAATACCCGTAAGGGCTCATTACCTCGAACACATACGAGGAATTAATCATATCCTTACCATACCGATTTGGTATACTATCAAGCTATTCCATCTATCTAATTTCTCTTTTTATTCATCATCCACTTGATATTTCTCCCTCGCTGTAGCATCAAAATGCCTCAATCCAGGCTTACCACACGAGACTCGCACATAAGACCACACTGTCTAAGACCCATAAGCCACTGAATACTCTCTCAACCGTTCCCGAAAATACCACATTCCAGAGTACTTTACCCCGAAGAACTTCCTGCAACTCAGAATTCGTTACCATTATTTCCCAGATACTGATACATAGAATCCCATGATTAATATAAAATACCACAAGTATTGATCTTTTCTAATAAAAGCACAGTCTCCAGCCACATACACAACCTTAAGACACCTGATTATTACATGGAAAAATCTTGAACACAATAAAACCATTCTCGAGAGTCACTCACTCTTATACAACTGTAAATTACCTGACTTAACGAACATAACCACTCGTGCCTTATTAGCACTCTGACACCGCAGAACATGATCTCATACTGATACAAACAACCATCTTCCTTCCCTATACGCTGAGCATTCTTTATCATCAACAGCTCAAGACGTCCTATTATTCCCACACATCTACGAAGCACCATATAACCTTTGTCAAAATTTTGCTTCACTCGTGCCATCCTCGGCTCAATTTTTGTAAGCAGGACTGATCCGCCAGCATACCTCGAAATGGAACCAACATAGCACATAACTGTGCGATCAGCTAATCAACAGCAACCTCCCCAACTTGGCTCGAAGCCATCTATCAGGACACACTCAATAACCCATAATGCTTTTACCCTAATGATGCCACAATATCATAGTGATATTAAACTCAAATCATCCATTGCTTTATGAAAACACAGATCATCTAGTACTGTAATCCTCTGCAAATCTCGCATTCATCCCCACATCAGTTGAGTCTACCCTCTTGAGCGACCCAAATTTTTCAAATTTCAACACGTACTCTTCAATTACACATGAGGTCTTCTAACAATATACATAAGAATCGTACCACTTAAGAACACTCTGCAGGAGATAACCCACCTGCTTCGTCTCAGTTTAGTATTTCAGCACATCTTCCACCATCATACACATAACACAGCCATTTAGTCTTCCTGAGTCTGAACTCATACCGCCATACGTAATGTACTTCACTTCCCAACTAGGAGATGCGAAAATATTTTTCACGCGCCAATAACTCGGGCTACACAACAGATCACAATCGGAATCGAGCACTTATCAGTCATCTATCATCCAACAGACTTCTTCGTCACCACCAGGTCGTACAGATACATCTCGCAGTACTAACATACTCATCACATGGATATCTATCTGCCATTCCAGCTAATAAGGACAATACTGAACATATAAGTTCAAAACATTTGCTCACATAATCAGCACCTCGGTGCTCAAGCCATAGGCAAAGATCTGGCCTTAAGTCCTCCAGACTGGCCTAACATACTCACGAAGATCACATCTCGCCCCTTGATCGGGGAATCACAAACCATCAAGGCACATATAATACTGAGCGCTCATGTGCGCATACAGACGTGAGGAAGGAATTTCAAGAATTATATCTCAAGCTGAATCAAGTACGCACGATAAGAATTCCAAGAAAGTGAAGTTTCCTAAAGGTTCTGCAGCCTCTCGAGGATAAATACAGATGTCTCCGTACCGATCCGCGAGACTCTACTAAACCTGCTCATGACTTGTGAGACCTAGTAACCTAGGCTCTGATACCAACTTGTCACGACCCAATTCCCAAACCCGGTCGTGATGGCGCCTCTCGTGAAGACAAAGCCAGCCAACCGAACGACAATGCCCCTTTTAACAGTTAATAAACATAAATGAATGGATAAATATGACTTAACAACATTAATAACTGATATTTTTAACCCAACACAGCCCGACCGGTGTGTCACAAGTCACGAGCATCTAAAGAAGTCTGAACATAACTACAGGGCCAATAGTATACACAATATAATCTGAAATCAAAAGACGAAGTCCGTGTCGCGAACGCTAGCGGTCACCTTGCCCAACTACAGTAATAATACCTTCAATAAGCTATTAACCCGCTTCCGGGTGAACAATACCTGCAACTGCACGCGAGGTGAGGGAGTAAAGTAAGTACTCCAACTCAATGAGTAATAAAAGTAAATAATAACTGAGCGGCAAGAAAACACATAAGAGCACTCCATCATGCTATATAGGACAATACAACCCTTTCAGAAAACAGTAAAGCTGTGAAAATCCTTTAGAAATATCTGGTTCAGTTAAAACCTCTTTTGAAAATATCCTCTTCCAACAGTCAAGCATATGAATGCGATATTAGATAGTGCAAGTCAGCCCTTCGGGCACAGCACTCCACCAACAAATAACACCAGGGTACGTGGTAAACAATGCAAGAAGTAGCATGGATGCCAATGATATGAGAGTGCTAAATGTCATGACACATAGTACAAAAAGGAACCAATGCATTAATGCAATGCAATGCACATGACTGTTGCGGCGCGCAGCCCGATCCGTTTGGGTACCCGCACTCACTGTGGGGGTTCAGACTCCGAATGGGCTCCTACAGCGCAAGTGCAATATCAATATCACACAGCTGCGACATGCAGCCCGATCCATCCTTAGTCCACAATATGCATGTGAGCCACTAGGGCGATGTCAAGTAATAGTTCTCAGCTCCAAACGTTAGAAATATAGTTTAAGTTTTTAAAACCTTAGAAGTATGACTAGACATTTCAAAACAGTATTTAACTCAGGACTGGAATCATTTAACATGCTAAGTATCATGGAAACCGTGATAATAATCCCTAAAGGATTCAAATAATCGGCACGAAGCCCAAAACATGGCAATCAGCCCAAATCATGATGATAACAGGTATTTTCAGTCAAATACGTAGTAATTTCATCAATCGGGACGGACCAAGTCACAATCCCCAACGGTGCTCTACCCCACGCTCGCTATCCGGTGTGCAAGTCACCTCAATACATCACTATGATGTGCAAATCCGGGGTTTCAAACCCTCAGAATATCTTTTACAAGTATTACTCACCTCGAACCGGCGAAATCTCAAGCTCGCGATGCCTTTGCCCCTCAATTTGGCCTCCTCGCGCGTCAAATCTAACCAAAAGTAGAGTAAATACATCACACTATGCCAAGGGAAAAATACTCAATTGAAAACAATCAAAATATAGCAAAAATCTCGAAACTAGCAAAACCCGAGCCCCGGGCCCACTTCTCAAAAAATTACAAAACTCACATCACCGGATTTCTCGTCTCGCCACGAGTCCGTACATATCAAATTTACAAGAATCGGAGTCAATTTGACCCCTCAAATCCCTATTTTAAACTCTCTTAAGTTCAAGCCCTAAATCACCATTTTGACCTTTGATTCCTTGATTATTCAGTCTAAATCCATATTTTTACACCATAAAATCGTATTCTAAGTCCAAGAATCCATACCTGATTAAATCCCTCGAAACCCTCTTCAAAATCGCCTCAAAGTTTTCCAAGTTCGCTAAAAAATGGAGGAAAAATACATAACCCTCGTGGATGAAATATAATATAAAACCCTTTTGCCAACAACGACTTTTGCTTCTGCGGTCCCGCTTCTGCTTATGCGGGACCGCTTCTACGGCCAAATTCCTGCTTATGCGGATTTTAATTTAAAATCTAACTTCCGCTTTTGCGGCTCCACATCCGCTTCTGCGGATCAACCAAAGCCGCTTCCGCGACAAAATGTCCGCTCCTGGGGACCCGCCTTTGCGAACCATGTTTCGCTTCTGCGGAAAACTGCTTTTGCGATCCCCCACCCACTTCTGCGGAACCGCTTCTGCGGTCCATTTCCGTAGAAGCGGAAATACCAGAAGACAGAAAAACTGAACCTGCAACACACTTCAAATCTCTCGTTTAACCACTCGATTTCACCCCGAGGCCCCCGGGACCTCAACCAAAAACACCAACATATCCCATAACATCATTCAAACTTGTTCCAATCATCAAAACACATCAAACAACGCTAAAACCATCAAATCACATCGGATTCAAGCCTAAGTTCTTCAAAACTTCCGGAATGTACTTTCGATCAAAAACCCGACCAAACGACGTCCGAATGACCTGAGAATTTGCACACATATCCAAAATCACCCAACAAAGCTACAGCAACTCTCGGAATCCCATTCCGACCCTTGGATCAAAATCTCACCTATCAACTAGTTTTCGCCAAAATACAAACTTCGCCAATTCAAGCCTTATTCTACACCGGACCTCCAAAATCAATTCCGATCACGCTCCTAAGTCACAAATCATCCCCCGAAGCTAACCGAATCACGGAAAATTACATCCGAGCCCTCTAACTCAATAGTCAACATTCGGTTGACTTTTCCAACTTAAGCTTTCCTTAAAGAGACTAAGTGTCTTATTTCTTATCAAAATCAGTCCAAATCAACTCTAACACACCACATACCGATAAAGAAACATGAAGAAGCATGAAATGGGGGGAAACTGAGCAATAACACATGAGATGACGGGTTGGGTCGTCACAGGGACTGCCTTTTATAGGCAGAAAATCAGGGGTAGCTTCCAGATTTCACTTACCCCTTTTCCCCCTCTTTTATTTCAGTTTTTTATTAATTAGACCTTCAATTTTTGACTTGTTTCTCAAGTTACTGCTCTAAGTTTCTGAAATTAGAATTAAGGCCCTATTTTAGAAGATCCTAGAAAATTCTGGCTTCAACTACAGCATTCCTACCCAATCCTGAATACCCAAACTACCCCTGAACCTAATTTGAAATTACTAACCTAATACTAAACCAAGCCTCAAACTCTTTTACCCTAGTTAAAGATTATCAACTATAACCAAACAGTTCACCTAACTATGATTAGCCGATCAAGACTAAAATTAATCGTTTACAATCAAACAGACCCTAAAATTAACTAATCATGAAATTAGATCTAACAATGGACTACAATTAACAACTAAAATCAAACTGCAATAAACAAATATGGATCGACTGACTGAACTAAGCATAAAATCAAACTAATCATACATGAAGACTAGAACAGTATCAATTAACATGAAGAACATTAAACCAGCAAAAACTTAAACTAAACCCACCGAACATGCTTAACCCTGAATTTAACGATAAAGAACTCAATCACAGCTAAATTAACAAACGAACAAATTCTTACTATTGATTAAGAGAAGATGAAAAACAAACAAATAAGAACCAGACCAACACACTCAACCATTGATTCAGACAGATTGATAAAAGAATAAGAAAAAATAAAAATCAAACCCTAAATTGATTAATCAGGAAGGAATGACAATCGTGAAGAAGCAACTAATTTGAATAATGAAGAAAAAACAAATAAAACTTACTCAATGAAGTCCTAGGGTTCTTCCGCTTCTTGGATTTGAAATTCGAAAGGAAATAGCCAAGGATTTGGGAAGAAGGGCATGAGGAGAGTATGTGGTGTAAAATTGGGGTCATTTGGTGGTGGCGCCGCCGTGGACGGCGGAGGCGGCGTCCACAGTTTTGATTATTTGAAAAGCTGGGCTAATATTCGAGGGATAATGTTTGGGGCGTTGGAAAGAGGAGAGGGAGAGGATTCGAGGGTGTAAATTTGGGGTTCATCGGAGCATCGCCGCCAGCAGAGACGATTTCCGGTCGCCGACGGACGGCGGAGGGCGGAGGGGAATTAGGGTTTGTGTGTGGTGGGATTCTAAGAGACGGAGAGGGGGTAGGGTATCCGACCATTCTATATTAATTTCAACCTAGTTCTGAGCCGTTGGATCATGTATCCTCGACGGCCCAGATCTAAAGCTGATGAAACGACGTCGTTTCAATGGGGAAAGGGGCTGGACTGGGTGGCTTTGTGTCTTGGGCTAGACTGGGGAACGATTTTGGGAGGGGTCTTGGGCTAATCTCGACCGGATTTGGCCCAAAATTGGGTAATCCATGAAGACCCATTATCTTTTTTAGTTCCTCTTCTTTTGATTTTTGTTTATTTATTATTTTTTTTTGAATTTTGTTAAATGCAAAAAATAAAAGACCCAAAATAATTCTACAATTGTACTAATTAATTTCTAAATTAACTAATTCCTAAAAAACAAAAATAAAGTAAAAATGCAAAAGAAACATTTTTGGTATTTCTTTATTTTTTGCAATATCAATTTACTAAATAAAAATGCTAAAATTGGATCCTAAATGCTATTATGCTATTTTGTAATTTTTCTTTCATTTTTTATGACAACTAAAAATGCACATAAAATGCAAACAAAACACAAAATCATGCTGGTAATTCCTAAAAATTCAAATACTAAAAGAAAAATTCTAATTTTAATGAATTCTATAGGAGTAATTTAAGCGCGGCAAAAATCACGTGCTCAAAGCTGCCCCTCTTTGCTCGTAGACACGAAGGATTTTCAGGCAAAGATAAATGAGCAACATGAGGGATTTTTGCCCGCTCGGCACTCCAAGAAAAGCATTTAAAAACTGTCTGACCGAACCCTGCTTCAAAGGTTGCATACATATCCTTGGCTATAAAGGAATCAGGTCAGTGTAGTTCTGGAATGTTTGGTAGCTGGGACTACCAAGAGCTGTGATTTCACTGCTGTTGTTGCTGCTACTACTTACTGACCTCCTTATTACACCAAAGAAAAACCAAAGCTAAGCTAGCTATGTCTATCAACTATGAGTTACAAGATTCCTATCTATAATTCTCTTGAGACTTGATCTTGAGTCTTAGCTGATTTTGCTGTGGAATCCGATCTGAATCTTGATGCTCGCAAGTTCTAGGTGTTGTTTATTTCTGCAGCATTAGGTCAAAACAGGATCGGCGTAGCTTGTGACTTCAATCAGATTTTAAGCAATCCGCGCTTTCGTTCGCTTCAACATTTGAGTTCCTTTCTTTTTGTTCTTTTCTTCTTTTCTTTATTCTGGATTGAGACTCGTTCCATCGGTCATATCGTACCCTATGTCTCGAAGTCAACCTGCTTGAGATACCAAAACAAACGAACAAAATTTTCTGCCCTAGTTTTCACTAGGAAAATTTCGTGAGTTAGTTGTGGCACATATCTAAGCGATCAAATCAGGATTATGTATCCTTGTGAATGAATCTAGGTTATGCTGGGAAGTGATCGGGTTATGTAGGAACATAAAAAGGTCCTCGGGTTATGCTGGGACAGAAAGAAAAAGGCTCCTTGGGTTATGCCAAGGAGATCCACGGGTTATGCCGGGATTTTGAAAGAAAAAAAAGCTCCTTGAGTTATGCCAGGGAGATCCACGGGTTATGCCAGGATTTGGAAAGAAAAAGCTCCTTGGGTTATGCCAGGGAGATCCATAGGTTATGCTAGGATTTGGAAAGAAAAGGCTCCTTGGGTTATGCCAGGGAGATCCATGAGTTATGCTGGGATTTGGAAAGAAAAAGCTCCTTGGGTTATGCCAGGGAGATCCTCGGGTTATACCGGAATTTGGAAAGAAAAAGCTCCTTGGGTTATGCCAGGGAGATCCATGGGTTATGCCGGGATTTGGAAAGAAAAAGCTCCTTGGGTTATTCCAGGGAGATCCACGGGTTATGCCGGGATTTGGAAAGAAAAAGTTGGGTTATGCCAGGGAGATTCTCGGGTTATGCCGGGATTTGGAAAGAAAAAGCTCATTGGGTTATGCCAGGGAGATCCTCGGGTTATGCCGGGATTTCGAAAGAAAAAGCTCATTGGGTTATGCCAGGGAGATCCTCGGGTTATGCCGGGATTTGGAAAGAAAAAGCTCCTTGGTTTATGCTAGGGAGATCCACGTGTTATGCCGGAATGGAAAGAAAAAAGCTCCTTGGGTTATGCCGGGGAGATCCACGGGTTATGTCGGGATTTGGAAAGAAAAATCTCCTTGGGTTATGCCAGGGAGATCCACGGGTTATGCCGAGATATCTAGGGAATGGGACCTATGCTACCATGATTTGTTTTTCTTTTAGGATTTTCATTTTCATTTATTTTCTTCTTCTTTTCTTCTTCTTTTTCTATTTTTCATTTTTATTTAGCAAAACGCATGAAAGAATTTGGGGAGAAACTTCCTTTTTTGGTCAATTCCCTGCTGCAAAGTTGTTTCAGCGCTTGCGCATTCCTTTTCTCTTTTGGGTTGCACCTGCTTCTTGCATGGTTGCCTGAATTACACCTGTTTTAACTTTCAACAAAGAACAATTCGTTAGTTTGAAACGGTGGTTGGTTTTGTGGCCTTGATCATCTCAATTGCTTGATCCCGGCCCCATTTCCGTTGAGAACTTTGCTGCTTGCTAATCTTGAGGGGGAATCTCTTTTCAAACCGACAGAACACAACTTTAGGACTTCATGATGACTCGCCCATGTGGGCTCTGGACTTTTCACTTTATTCTGCTCTTAGGACCTTTGCCTTTGACTTTCTTTCTTTTCCAATGTCTTTGCTTCGAAAGCATCGACCACTATGGTCAGTCGGGGTTGGACTGACGCACCCGCTGAGGCTGGGTATTTCCTTTGGCTTCTGCTAGGCGGAGCCCTATAAAACTAGTCCTGCCATATTTTCTTTGTAATATCCACGGAATCAGAGTTAAACCAAAAGGAATTCAAAGAAGAAGTATACCAAAGGCAATCATATGAGTTTAAAGAGAAGCGTCCCTTTCGGGGAAAGAGAAGGACTTATCTGGGGGATGCATGCTGACTTCAGATGAACAAGACATGCTTCTTGGACGGGACGCCTGACCTACCCAAACTTTCCAGCTTCTCGTGAACCCCATTGATCAGCATTTCAAAAACCAGGGAACCTTGCCAGGACTTTTTTAGTGGTGAGATGACTTCTTTTCGGTCGACAGCGCCCTTTGCGGGTTTTCGCCAATCGACCTCTCTTATTTCTCTTCTCACCGTCGCTCGACAGTGCTCTTTACGAGTTTTCACTAAGCGGACTCTCTCATTTTCAATTTCTCTACTCACCGTCGCCTTATGCTGCCCGAAGGTTTTCACCAATAAGACTGTCTCATTTTATTTATCTCAATTTGAATTAAATCAGATTCCAACAATGACGTTTTTCACTTCCCTGACTTTGCCAATTGATCGGAAGGACTTGAACAAGGTCTTTGGGTAGAAAGAATTTTGGGCAGAACTACAACTTTGGAACCGCTTTGGCGGATTCATAGCCAACCCATCATATCATCAGCCCCAGTTTCAACTCTTGGGGATATTGGGATTTTTGTTTTGGTGTGACTGAACCTCAGGGAGAGGCTGCCTACGTATCCTTTCGGAATCAAGTCAAACGTAGTTCAGGGAAACTTTATTTTTTTTTATTTTCTTTTGTTTTTCTTCTTTTTTTCTTTTCTTTTTCTTTTTCTTTTTCTTTTCCTCTCTTTTTTTTCGTTTTTTTTGTCTTTGCTTCCTTTCCTTTTTTGTATCTTTCTTTTCATTTTCTTCTTTTTTTTTCATTTTTTTCATTTCATTTTTCAATAACACTTTCAGATTTCAAAGAGGGTAATCAAAGAAGAGAAACCGGCTCAAAGGGTTTGCAAAGGGTTGATAGTATTTGGATAGCGAGAATGAAAGCCTTCGTCATCCCAATCGGAGAATATTAATACTATACGGAAGATCCAACATAGTACCTTTTCACTGCATTTGCATTGACAGTTATTTCGGGGATATTTCCTTTGATGTGTCCCAAGTACAACGCACTCTTTTGGCAGTACTCTTGTTGCAATGTATGGACCTTTCCAATCCGAGAACCAATTTTCCTTCAGTTGTTCCAACTCTTTGTTTTATTTCCTTAAGCTAACCTTCATTGCGACCCAATTCTTGATTTATTATTCCGAGGTCTGACAGCATTTTAGGATCCGGGCATGAAGTTCGCAAGCATGTCATGTTATTGAAATATGCATTTAACAGAACTAAAAAGAGAATGAGAAAATTGACAAGATTAAGAAAAGAGACATTCCTGGAAAATGAAATATTAATTTCATTTGATTTTTTTTATTTTTCTTTTCTTTTTTTTCTTTTTTTTCAATTTTTGAAGATAGAAGGGTTTACATCGTAAAGTAAGACAATAAAGTAAAACATCCGGATCACACCCTAAGATAATTCGGACGCAGAAAGGATAGCAAGACCGGCTACCGAGACTCTCGTTTGATGGGGAACTTTCATGCTTAGCGACCATTTTTTGGCTTTTCTTCTATGTCGGCAATGGCTGCAATGGGCCTTCAGTGCCGGATCAAATTCCTCAGCTTCACAAATCATTCCGACTATTGGCCCGATGTTGTAGGCAGGCAAAAGTTTGTTCATCACATCAGGAGCTTCTTCATCTCGGAAAACAATTCTTTCAGCTTCAATTAGATCCTCAACTGCCCTTTTGAGGGTCCAACAGTCCTCTGTACTGCGCCTCACCGCTCCAGCGTGGTATTCATGTCTAAGCATCAGCTCGGGCGAGGGGACTCAGGATTTGGCCGGTTTAGGGCCACTGGATACAGAAAAACTCGCCTGACTAGCTTTTGGAACAAACCCGAGAATGATTCACCAAGAGGGGTGAATTGATTCCTTTTGAGAGGCTCTCTTGGGCGAGGATTGTACTGGGGAACATTTGATTGGGGATTATATGGAGCCTGGTAAGGATGGGCATTTTCGGGAGGTGGAGCTTGGTTTAGTGTATAATGTTGTGGCCGCGAGAAGGGTTGCGCATTCATCACCGCATACCAACAAAACCAACCACCTGAACAAAACCTGGCTAATTTGCTGTGACGACCCAAAGGCTCATTACCGTAATTCTTCCTTGTTCCGTGCTTCTAAGGCCTTGAAAACCTCGCTTTTAGTTGCCTCGATTTGCATTCGCAGTTCGGCCGTGAAGCCGAAAAGTTTTTATGTTAAAATATGTGAATTCTATGAAAACTCTGAAGAATTTTGGTATTAATATTGATATAGTTGACTTTGGTTAACATTTTGGGTAAACGGACCCGGATCCGTGATTTGACGGTCCCGGAGAGTCTGTAGAAAAATATGGGACTCGGGCATGTGCCCGGAGTCGAAATTCGAGGTCCAGAACCCGAGTAAAAGAATTTTTCTGTTAAATTGTTTTCTGAAATTATTAAGGAAAAATAGAAATGAAAATGAGTTAGAAAGTATAGGTATCGGGCTCGTATTTTGATTCCGACACCCGGTACAGGTCTTAAATATGCGTTAAGCGCTTTCTGTGAAATTTGGTCGAAATCAGACGTCGTTTGACGTGTTTCGGACCTAAATAGCTAAAGCTGGAAGTTTATGAACTTTGAAATGAAAATCATGAGTTTTGGGGTTTGATTCTTTGATTTTGATGTTATTTTGGCGATTTGATCTCTCGACTAAGTTTGTAGGATGTGATTGAGTTAGTGTGTGTGCTTGGTTGGGAGCCCCAAGGGCTCGGGAGTGATTCGGAGATGGTTCGGTGTAGTTTTGCACTTAAAAAACATATCAGATTTTGCTGTATTTTTTACACAGTGGTTTTGTTCTTCGCGAACGTGGCTCCAGGCTCGCGTTCGCAGTGCCTTAGTGTTCCCCTGCTTCCCATTCGCGAACCCGTCCTCGCGATCGCATAGTGTCAGTTCCCTCTTCATCGCGTTCGCGTGATGCCAAACGCGTTCGCGTAGACCAACCTTTGGCCCCCTATATTTTCCTCTTCGCATTCGCATGCCTTGTCCGAGAACGCGATTGTTGCCAATATCTGTTCATCGCGAATGCGACCCTACTGTCGCGAATGCGTAGGGTAATTTCACCCAGTGATTTAAAGTCATAAAAACAGAACCTACTTCGGGATTTTAGCCATTTTTCACACGGACTCTTCTCCTTCACTCTCCATAGGCGATTTTCTAGCTTCTCTTTCTCCATATCTCTTTGGGTAAGTATTCTTGACTTCATTATCTCCTAATTCTTTCATCTAAACATTAATTTCCTAGCCCTAAATCATGAATTCAAGGTAGAAAATGTGGGTTTTGGGTAGAACAAGGACTTGGGGAATTTTGGGTGATTCAACCTCAATTTGGGGTCGAATCTTGAAACAAATTGCATATTTGAACTCGTGGGGTTATGCGTGATTGGGTTTTGGTCCGAGCCTCATGTTTTGACCATATGGGCCCGGTGTCGGGGTTTGGTAATTTTGGAAGGATGATGGGAATTTCATTTCTAGGCTATGGGATTATGTTTTTGAGTTCTTATTGATACTGTTGAACTAAATTGTGCCTAGATATCATTGTTTCGGAGTTGGATTTTAAAGGGAAGGCGGTTTTAGAGCCTTGATTGCTATTTTCGGACCGAGGTAAGTGTTTGTTCTAACTTTGGCTTGAGGGAATATGATTAGGATATTATTTGTTACTTGCTATGTGAAGTCGGTGTATAGGCATGGTGACGGTTATCTATGTACCTGAGTCTAGCATGACCGTGAGTCTTATTTGTGATTGATTCGGATTTTGTGATTCACCTTCTTGATTAATTGATAAGCGTAATACAACGTGAATAGCTGAGGAAGGTTTGTGATTGGTTTGTCATTTGGAGCATTGGCTCGGACTAGAAATTGATACTCGAGAAATAAGTAATTAAGAGAGGAAGTGTTGTGATTATTCCCTTGTAGGGATTAAAGTATTTATTGTATCCTCCCTTGCCGGGACGTGTAGTTATTGGGTATTCCCTTGTCGTGATGTTTTGTTGAATTTAGTTATTGATATTGCTCCCTTGACGGGATCTAATAGGATGTTTTAATTCCCTTGCGTGGATTTCTTCCACTATTCATTACTTCCTTGCCTCTTTGGTTGTTGCTGTTGAGCGAGGAATTATATCGGAAGGGTCGGGTTGCATGCCGCAGCACTAACAAATATAAAATCGGAAGGGTCGGGTTGCACGCCGCAGCACTAACCAATATATAATCGGAGGGTCGGGTTGCGTGCTGCAACAGAGTATGGATCAAGTATATTGTTTTTGTATGTAGGGCTTTCCTGTGTTTTCCTTATTAGTTGTTATTGTACGGTTTCATTTCCTACCCGATGGTTTCTATATTTAAACTGTCGTACCCCACAGCATGCTTCCATCCCTCTTAGTTGTTTAAATTCATGTATTTCCTGTTATTGCATGTATATCTGTACAGGTTAATTGTGATAGGTCCTGTCTAGCCTCGTCACTACTTCGCCGGGGTTAGGCCAGGCACTTTCCAGCACATGGTGTCGGTTGTGCTGATTCTACACTCTGTGCTCTTCTGCGCAGATACAGGATTCGGACCGCAGTAGCAGCAGTGGTGCAGGTTTTAGCATTCAGATCCGCGAGGCACCGAGGTAGCTTGCAGGCGTCCGCAGGCCCGACATCTTCTCTATCCTTACTTTATTCTGCTGTCCTATGTGTTCGAGACAAACAGTTATATGTATTTCTTTCAGACCCTTGTTTCAGTATTCTATAGTAGTCTATGAGTAGTGACACCAGATACTGGGTAGAAGTGTAATTTGGAGTTTCGTATTTCAGTTTTCAGTTATTTAAACATTTTTAAAGTCTTCCGCTTTAATTTAATGTTTCCATTACTATATTGTTTAAACGAAATCGGTGATGTGTTTCTAAATGTTCGGATTGCCTAGCTCCGACTGTAGGTGCCATCACGACTCCCGATGGTGGGAAATTCGGGTCGTGACAAGTTGGTATCAGAGCTCTAGGTTGCATAGGTCTCGCTACTCAAGGACAAACTTGGTAGAGTCTGAGGGATCGGTACGGAGACGTCTGTATTTATCCCCCAGAGGCTACGGAGTTAGGAAAAGTTTCACTTTTGTTCTTTCTTGTCGTGCGATTCTGTTTCTCAACACTGATTGTCTTTTTTACTCTGTTCTTTCGTAGATGGCGAGAACACGTGCTTCTTCTTATACCGCGCAGCAGTCCGAGCCCTGAGTAGCAGTCCTAGAGGCGGAGTTTCAAGCGGGTTATGAGGAGGAGGTTCCAACTCCAGCAGCTCCGGCGGGCCCAGCTCAGGTCCCAGAGGGGTTCATAGCCACCCCAGTTCTTCAGGACGCTTTGGTCAGATTGGTGGGCTTAGTGGAAAGCGTCATTCAAGCAGGTTTGCTTCCAGGGGTTCAGCCAGCTGTGGCAGGATAGCCAGGCGTAGCAGCTCAGGCCGGGAGTGGGGCCATGTTTCAGGAGGCGGCCAATGTGGGCCGTGGAGTTGAGGTGGTTCTGCCACAGGGAGGCGGACGTAGGTCGGATAAAAGGCCCCGCCATGCAGGTAGATTCAGTGGTACCTCGTCTGGAGGTAGAGGTACTTATGGTAGGGGCCATGCTCCCAGCCCTTTCAGTCAGCTTCCCCTGTCACTCAGGGTACTTCAGGTGGTCGTTCAGGTCGACCGGGTCAGCCCCAGTTTCCTCAGATGCATCGTTCGTGTAGATGTTATGAGTGTGGTGAGTATGGTCACTACATGAGGGTTTGCCCGAGGTTGAGGGGTGCTCAGCCGCAGCAGTCGAGGTTTTTCTATGCTTGTGGTGATCTGAGGCACATTGTCAGATTTTGCCCTCGAGTTTTAGGTGGTTCTCAGCAGCAGGATCCTCATCCTATGGTTCAGGCACCAGTTGCCCCACAGCCTGCCCAGCCAGCTAGAGGCGGGGTAGAGGACATAAAGGTGGAGGTAGAGGTCTTAGAGTTGGAGCTCAGACCGCCAGAGGTAGGGGTCAGCCAGCAGCAGATCGTCCGAGGGATATGATTCAGGGAGGTTGGGCCCAGCCCCGTTGTTATGCTTTGCCAGCCAGGCCAGAGGCTGAGTCAGCAGATGCTGTGATTACATGTACTATTCTGGTCTGTGATAGGGATGCTTATGTGCTATTTGATCCCGGATCTACGTATTCATATCTATCGTCTTATTTTGCACCTTACTTGGCTATGCCTAGTGATGCCTTGGGTATTCCTGTATATGTATCCATGCCAGTGGGTGATTCTATAGTGGACGATAGAGTCCATCGTTCCTGTGTAGTAGTATTTGAGGGTCTTGAGACCCGTGTTGATCTATTCCTTCTAGACATGGTTGATTTTGATGTTATATTGGGAATGGATTGGTTGTCCCCATATCATGCGATCCTGGATTGTCATGCCAAGACCGTGACCTTGGCTTTACCGGATTTGCCCCGATTGGAGTGGAGAGGAACCCCAGGATATGCCACCCGCAGTGTTATTTCATATGTTAAGGCTCGACGCATGGTCGAGAAGGGGTGCCTAGCTTATCTGGCTTATGTTCGTGACTCCAGCGTTGAGGACCCGTCTATTGATTCTGTTCCTATTGTTCGGGAGTTCCCCGAGGTTTTTCCTTCAGACCTGCCGGGCATGCCGCCCGACAGGGATATCAATTTTTGTATTGATCTGGCACCGGGCACTCAGCCCATTTCCATTCCGTCGTATCGTATGGCGCCGTCGGAGTTGAAAGAATTAAAGGATCAGCTCCAGGATTTTCTTGAGAAGGGTTTCATTAGACCCAGTGTTTCGCCTTCGGGCGCACCAGTGTTATTTGTGAAGAAAAAGGATGGTTTGATGAGGATGTGCATTAATTACCGGCAATTGAACAAGGTGACGATTAAGAACAAGTATCCATTGCCGAGGATCGACGATTTATTCGACCAGCTTCAGGGTGCAAGGGTGTTTTCAAAGATAGATTTGAGGTCTGGCTACCATCAGCTGAGGATTTGGACGTCTGATGTCCCTAAGACAGCATTTCACACTCGGTATGGGCACTATGAGTTTTTGGTCATGTCATTTGGACTGACTAATGCCCAGCAGCGTTCATGGAGTTGATGAACCGAGTGTTCAGACCTTATTTGGACTTGTTCGTGATAGTCTTCATTGGCGATATTCTTATATACTCCTGCAGTCAGGAGGAGCATGAGCAGCACTTCAGTGTGGTTCTTCAGACTCTGAAGGATAGTCAGTTGTATGCTAAGTTCTCGAAGTATGAGTTTTGGTTGAGCTCAGTCGCCTTCCTGGGTCATGTCGTATCAGCAGCAGGTATTCAGGTAGACCTAAAGAAGATAGAGGCAGTCAAGAACTGACCTCGACCAGCTTCAGCTACAGAGATTCGGAGTTTCTTGGGGTTAGCAGGTTACCACCGTCGGTTCGTAGAGGGGTTTTCATCCGTTGCATCCCCCATGACCAGATTGACCCAGAAGGGTGCCCAGTTCAGGTGGTCAGATGAGTGTGAGGCGAGCTTTCCGAAGCTCAAGATGGCTATGACTACGACACCGATTTTGGTTTTGCCCACAGGTTCAGGGCCATATACGGTCTATTGTGATGCTTCCCGTATTGCGCTTGGTGCAATGTTGATGCAGGATGGCAAAGTCATTGCCTATGCTTCGAGGCAGTTGAAGATCCACTAGAAGAATTATCCGGTTCATGATCTTGAGTTGGCAGCCATTGTTCATGACTTGAAGATTTGGAGGCATTACTTATATGGTGTGACGTGTGAGGATTACACTGAGCACAAGAGTCTTCAGTATCTGTTCAGGCAGAAAGAGTTAAATTTGAGGCAGAGGAGGTGGTTAGAGTTACTGAAGGATTATGATGTTACTATCTTATATCACCCGGGGAAGGCCAATGTGGTGGCCGATGCATTGAGTAGGAAGTTCGCCAGCATGGGCAGTCTTGCTTATATTCCAGTCAGCCAGAGATCGCTTGCTTTGGTTGTTCAGGCCTTGGCCAATCGTTTTGTGAGGTTGGATATTCTGAGCCTAACAGGGCATTAGTACACGGTTGCTCGATCTTCATTGTTGGAGCGTATTCGTGAGCGGCAATTTGAGGATCCCCATTTGTGTGTCTTGAGAGACACAGTGCAGCGTGGAGGTGTCAAGAAAGTGACCTTGGGAGATGATGGTGTATTGAGATTGCAGGGGCGAGTTGTGTGCCGATGTTGATAGTATTCG